>PVLC010011324.1:0-47487 GCA_004027655.1 Graphiurus murinus
CTTAGTGGGTTTGGAGAAATTGGGGTAATTTTAAGCACTGCAGCAAGTCTGTAAAGTGACAGCTAATGATATCTCTGTCATTCAGAAAGAATTCACTGTTGACTTGCTGTCAGTGGACTTGCACCTGAATTTTTATCTTGATCATACAAGTAATAGATTTGCCAACCCATTGGCAGGCTTCCTCTTATATTCCTTTGTGACCAAGGATGCTGTGTGGTCATGGACAGAGCAAATCTAATTTGACTCAAAAAGAACCAAACCTTCATCCTGCATTTGGAATCATCTAATTTGATTACCTCAAAGAACCAACCACAGCCCCCTTAGTGGCAGTCAGTGTTCTCGGGTGGCAAACAACAGAAATTGACCCTGACTATGTCACATCACAAAGAAATGTGTTAGAAAAGTTGAAAAGAGAGTTGAAGAACCAGGTGTGGGAACGTAGTGTCCTGAGAAAACTCAGGGAAATCTGCATAGCAAGACCTAACTGATGCTTTCTTTAGGAGTGGTAGGAACAATATAGTTGACCATGTGTTCTACCCAACATTCAAATTCTAGGACAGTCTTATAACCAAAGCAGGATCTCATGCTTGAAGTTGCTATCAGAAAGCTCAGACAGTCTCGACATGCCTCTGCAGGGGGAGGCGGGGTGTCCCAAAGAACTTACAGTTGTTTTGAAGAGAGAAAAAGGGAAATAGATGTGAAGTAAATCAGCAGATGTCCACCACAGCACCAAAATGTGGTGATTACTTATGGAAAGATGAGACTAACATAGACAGGTGAATAGTGACTTATGTCTAGACAGCCCAATGATGAGACCAATAAAAAGTCATTCAAATCTGGGTTTGAGTCGTAGTTTTAAATCAGGCCATTTAGTAGCATTTTTTTTCTCTTTAAAATGCTTCCAGCTCTGCCCAGCTTTGAGTGGTATGTGAAAACTTGGCCCATTAAACATCTCTTTCCAGTCAGTAGAATGTATCTTCCTCCCATTCTCCTCTGGCCACTCCTGCTCCTTTCTTTTTACCAAATTCTGAACACTAAGGCTTTTTACAAACCCTTTGTTTAGACTGGAAAATAGATCAAATACCATGGTATACTTTACTGACTTTCAGTATTTAACAAAGATGATTTAAAAAAATTTAAATTGAAAGTCCAACCTCTTCTTTAGGTGTAGAAGAAACAAGGAAAAACAAATAAAACAAACAGACAGATAAGGTGCTTCTTTGAAGATGCCTGGGCGTGCTCCCTGGTATGCCCAGGAGATGGAGAAGGATTCTTCCTGCTCACTTGAAGTATGATTCAGACCAGCCTTGTCAAAAGAGACAGGTTTATATCAGTGCCTTAGAGTTAGCTAGCATTGTTCTATGTAAAATTTCACTTTGGATTATTAAACTATTCACCGTAGGAAACAGATTTGTAACCCATTTCTCATATTACCTACATGCAGAAAAACAAAATTTGATATCCTGGGGTTTATTTGCCAAAGGCACTTCCCATAAAAGTGAGTGAGTGTGTATTGGGAAATTTATCTAGTTAACTCCTTTATGGATGAACTTTACAAAACCGCCTCCTCGCCCCCAACACCCGCACTTTCGCTCCAGCACGTCTCCACCTCCTGACTTCCCGCCTCTCCAGGGCTGGTGACCTAATAGCATTTTTCTCCATGCATACTTTGGCGTCGTCCCACGGCCTGGCTGCCTTTGCCTGTCTGAGTCTTTTGAAATTCCTGCATGTTCGCCCCAGATTAAGCCGTGTGTCTCAGGATGTGTGTTCCATTTTGTTCTTTTCCCTTAACGCTCCCCATGCAACGTGTCTGGGGCGGTGGGCGGGAGGTGTGGGGGGGACGGGATAGGGAGAGGAGGGAGGGGCAGAGCAAAGAGCTGTCCGCCTTGCACGTTTCCAATCGCATTACGCGAACAAATAGTGGAGGGGTAGCCGGGCCAGAACGGCTTGTGTAACTTTGCAAACGTGCCAGAAAGTTTAAAATCTCTCCTCCTTCCTTCACTCCAGACCCTGCCCGCTCTCCAGGACCGCCGCGCCGCTCCCCGCCGCCTCCCAGAAGGACTGGGACAGTGGAGAGCGCCGGGTGCCACGTCCAAGCCGCAGCCTCGACGGGGGGAAGGGTCGGCGGCCCATCGCTGGCATTGTTTGCTGGGGACTGAGAGACCAGCGCCCCGCCGGCCTCCCAGGTTGAAGATTTTGGTCTCCTTCGGGCGATTTGAGCCCCGTTTTACTTTTCTCGGAGTCACGTCCTCCCGGTGGAGGGAGCAGCGGTGAGGGAGCGATGCGCTTCGCCTGGACCGTGCTCCTGCTGGGGCCGCTGCAGCTCTGCCCGCTCCTGCGCTGCGCCCCGCAGGCCGCCGGCCAGCAGCAGCCCCCGCGCGAGCCGCCGCCCGCCCCGGGCGCCTGGCGCCACCGGATCCAGTGGGAGAACAACGGGCAGGTGTTCAGCCTGCTGAGTCTGGGCGCGCAGTACCAGCCACAGCGCCGCCGGGACCCGAGCGCCGGGGCTCCGGGTGCCGACCGCGCCGCAGCCCCCCAGCAGCGCACCCCGATCCTGCTGCTGCGCGACAACCGCACGGCGGCGGCGCGGGCGCGGACCCCCGCCTCGCCGGGGGTCTCCACGGGACGCCCCAGGCCCGCCGCCCGCCACTGGTTCCAAGCCGGCTACACGCCGTCTGGCACCCGCGACGCCGGCGCCTCGCGCGCAGGTAACCGGACAGCGCCCGGCCAGCTGCCGCCGCTCAGTAACCTGCGGCCGCCCAGCCACGTGGACCGCATGGTGGGCGACGACCCGTACAACCCCTACAAGTACTCTGACGACAACCCCTATTACAACTACTACGACACCTATGAGAGACCCCGGCCTGGGAGCAGGTACCGACCCGGATACGGCACCGGCTACTTCCAGTACGGTAAGCACCCCTCCGCCCCCCAAGTCCTCGGGAAGCAGTGCACCCGGTCCCTAACTGTGTGGCTCCTCTACGTGGCTGCTTGGGCGCGGCGGGCCCCGGTCCCAGCTGATCCGACCCCTCCCCCCGGAGCCTGCAGAGCCAGCTCTGGAATCTGGTGCAAACCACGCGCATGGCCCCTTCAGCTTCCTTTTTGCTTTGCTTTGCAGCCCAGGCGTTCTCACGTTCTCCAGTTACCCTCAGCTTCACCCTGCAACCCTGGTCGAAGGGTGACATGTAAGGGACCTGGAGCTGGAGTAAGGGGGTGCCGGTGGCCTCACTGCTGAGCCTGTTGCCTCCTGTCATTTAGGTCTCCCGGACCTGGTGCCCGACCCCTACTACATCCAAGCATCCACGTATGTGCAGAAGATGTCTATGTACAACCTGAGATGCGCCGCGGAAGAAAACTGTCTGGCCAGGTACCGGCTGGGACCTCAGCGACCCGGTTTTCTTGCCTTGATTCTGGGGACTCCCTGATTGCGTCTTTTCAAGGCAGACGAGAGCTAGGAAGTGGATCAAGGGCTGGGAAGTGTGATGGGGCCTCCCGGGCATGCAGACCTGGATGGACAGTTACAATTTTAAAGTTTCTATGGGTGCCTCCTACTGTCTGCAAATCAGGAAAGTGTACCAAACTGGGAGTTTCTGTTTCTGTTCCCAAGATTCTTGGACTTTGGCGTCAACTATTCCATAACTTTCTATAAAACAACTGTATAGTAATGTAGAAGAAATATATTCTATTAGAAGGGAGAAGGGCTTGTTGATGTCCCCTGAAAAGACTGGTAGCGAATTTGCCTCTGTGACAATCTTCATTAGTAAAACCTAAATTTACCTCTTTTGTTTCAGGTCACGATTAAGTGGGTTGTTTTGATAATACTTCAGCCAGAATAAGACCATGAGCAAGAGCTTTGTTTTGCCATTAGTCCCAAAATAAAGTAGCTACTCCGGAATTGGGGTTCTCAGAGTTTGCTGCTGGGAAACCAGCAGAGGGAGCAAAAGATGTTCTGATAGGCCCATAAACATGTTGCAGTGTAAAATAAGATCACAGATAGTACTAGAACATACGTTCACACAAAATATATTGGTAGGAACCCAGTGGTGTGCATTTGTACATTTCTTCCACGTTAACCTTTTGTAATTGTCAAGCTAAGGGAAGAGAAGAAATTCAACTTCATTTTCATTCCTGAGTCTTGTCACTGACACCATTGAGTTGCTTATGATGTTGATAGAGTAGTGTCCTGGTTTTGAAGATGTAAAGCTACAATTTTTTAAAAATCTAAATCTGAGTGTGGTCTTTTAGAGTCATTCCCCACTGTACATCTTAGTTACCATTCAATAAGAAATATTTGTTAAATTCAAAGCTCTTAATAAGTATCTATCATCCTTTTTTTTTAATTTGGGATAATTTCCACTTGTTTTACTCATTTTTATGGGCAAATGAGTTGATTTTAGATACAAATTTTTTTTCTCATATGTAGATTTTTATTGTGAAATTTATTATGTTAAGACGTATGTTTAAACTTTGTGGATTTTCATTGCTGTCTTTCATTCACTCATTCATGAAATATTCGTTGAATCTTGAGTATTCCAGGAGTGTTTTAGGAGCTTGAGATTCAGCAATAAACAAGTTAAATGAAAAACCTGGCCTCTTGGAACTGATAGTCTCTTCGGGAAGGACTGTTATATCATTACTATATAATAGAGAGGTTTTGTTTATAGTTTTGTCTTTAGTTAAAATTCTGTGAATATAATAATGCTTTTTTCCCCCCCAAATCACAGTTCGGCATACAGGGGAGATGTCAGAGATTATGATCACAGGGTGCTGCTAAGATTTCCCCAAAGAGTGAAAAACCAAGGAACATCCGATTTCTTACCAAGCCGCCCAAGATACTCCTGGGAGTGGCACAGTTGTCACCAGTAAGTGTATGCACTTCCTGCAGAGTTGCTCTTTCATTTTTTGGGTGATTACTGATGTGACAAATACAAAGCTTATTTCATATTCAAGGGGAGACATTTGCTATTGTTTGCATTTAGAACTTTTCCTAGGAATTTAATTGGAAAATATAAACACAGCTCATTAAAACTGTCCAGAGAAAGCATCAAGTGACTTCAATAAAACTTATTCCAATATACATACTTTAGGTAGGATTTATAAAAATATATATTATAGCTGAGATCATCTATAGTTAGTTCGCATTAAATAACATTTAATGGAAAATAAACATTTTCATAAAAATAGATTTAGAGATTATTCACAAAGAAAGATATAAATGATATACTTCATGAGCTGATAGAGACTTTATCCATCTTTTAATTAATTAATTAATTAAATTTTTTTGGTACTGAGGATGGAACTCAGCAGCATTCTACCTCTGAGGTATACCGGCAGCCCTATTTTATTCTTTTATTTTGAAACAGGATCTCACTAAGTTGCTGAAGGTCTAAGTTGCTGAGGCTGGCCTTGAACTTCCAAACCTCCTGTCTCAGCCTCCCAAATACTGGGATTACAAGTATGAACTACCATGGCTGGCTTTCATCTATCTTTTAAAAGATCTGTATCAAACTCAGAGTGGTTGCCTGATCTATACTAAATATAAAGATTTTATCATTTGCTTTGGTAACTTGGCCAGGTGTCTATTGCCAGAAAACGCTGATGGGTGGCCTAAAACTTCCTGAAATTTGAGCCATTTCTCATTTTTTCCCCTAATGTGAGAAGACAAATAGCTCAACATCTTCTATTTAACAAAATGAGAAAAATAGATATGAGCCACTTAATTTACAGATAAAATAGAAATATTTTATTTTTTAAAAGCTTACACTTTTAAATAATAGTGGTGCATAAAGCGTGCCATTATTTCCTCCCTTTGCATGTTAATACAGATTTTTTAATATGTGGGGAAAAAACTCTGTTTTTAAACATCTGATAAAAACCCTGCCAAGAGTCATGTGCTTCTTCTCTTTTGGAATGAAACATCAGCAATGGCAGCCAAGAGAAATATATTAGAGAGCATATGGCAAGTTCCATTTAAGCACAGATAATTTTCTGTTTATGTTTAATAATCAAAGATAAAACAGGATGTAAAGGAAAAGCATAATACTCTAAGTATTTTTTTCCAACTAGCAAAGTTAAATCTTATAATTTTGATACATTTCTGTCCCTGGGGGTTAGGGTGGGGAGATCTAGCAAGAACCTCTCTTTAAAAAGATAAACTTGACCTCGTTTTTAACGTGAGCACAAATTCATGAGGCAGCAGAGAATCTTCATTGCTTTCTCTGTGTGTAACTGACCACCATCTCTTTGCTGTGTGGGATCTCAGACATTACCATAGCATGGATGAATTCAGCCACTACGATCTGCTTGATGCCAGCACACAGAGGAGAGTGGCCGAAGGCCACAAAGCAAGTTTCTGTCTTGAGGACACTTCCTGTGACTATGGCTACCACCGACGCTTTGCATGTACTGCACACACACAGGTAAGTGGGCGCTGGGAAATCAGGTTTCCAGAAGGCACCGAAGAGAGAAAACACAGTTGTGTAGTATTTTCTCTCCTGCACCCTTTCTTAGATAAATTATTTCATTGTGGGGGTATCTTGTTAAGATGTAAAGTAACTGGGAAAGGGAAAGTGATGACATGATGATACAAATTGCTTTTAAAGAGTTTCCAGCTTTGCACATTAGCCCTACTCATGCTCACAGAAGGTCCATGTGTGTCCTTGTTAAGTTCCACAATGAAATCAGAAGTTTGCCCTCTGCACATGTATGAATGGTTTATAACATATGCATTCATTCTGTATCCTTTAAATGATCATCAGTAACTGTGACATATACCCTTTTTTCATTGCAAAGGTGATCGTTTTTCCACCTATTATGCTTAAAATAGAATAGTGATTGAGGTCAGCAAAAGGAAAGGAAATAAGCTTCTTAAAAAGCACTTTCAACACTGACTCTTGTAATAATGCAAATAAGAACAGAAGAACATATTTCTTTTTCCATACACATATATTTAAACCTACAGTATAATTGATGTCAGATGTCCTTTGGATGAATTTTTAAAAATAATGCTGATCTAAGCAGTTTCTATGTCTTATAATTGGAAAATGTGTGTGTGCCAGTTAAAAGCTATGTCAGTATTTCCATATGAAACCCTAATTTGTAGAAGGACATTATAATTTTACTGTAGCCCAAACCTTGGCAAGGAGTATTGAATGTACACAATCCAGGGCAGGAAGGGATCAGCAGCTGGCATCTTGAGAAATAAATTCCAGGTCTGTGGCAGGAAGCTTTTTGGTGACTTAAATGCTACCATTACTCTTTACTCTGAATTTAGATCATCATAGCAGTTGGAGGGGAGAAAGGTTCAATTTGACATCATGTGGAGGGCAGTATTACTTATTTTTTAAGCAAAATGAGTTGTAACCTACCCACATCTTATACATGTATCCATAGAGAAGTTTCCTTTTAATTCAATTATACCCAAGTCCCAGGACATCTAGAGTTTATCCTCCCCATTTAGAAAAAGGTGTACTCTGGGCAGCCTACTCTGAGCTGAAATATTTGAATCTGGGTTTGTAGGTATTTATAACACTTCTAGGCCATCTGTTCCACAAAGTGACCCTACTTCATTTCATATGGTAGCTTTCTTGTTAATCATCCTCTGTATTTGTCCTATTTAACCATTACTCACCAGGTCTGGTATTATAAGTGATTCATGCATTTGCTTTTCTCATTAGACCAGTGTCTCTTGAACATGGATTTTCCTCTCACAAACCTCTAATGTTGACTTAGATTGGTGTGTGTGTGTGTGTGTGTGTGTGTGTGTGTGTGTGTGTGTAGCTGGATATCAAACCCAGAGCCTTGCACACTGTTTGCATACCAACCTACATCCCCACCCCTGATTAATTTTACTATAATGCTGCTTAAATATATTCAAATATATAAAATTAGGTATTGCTTCTTTATATTTACACTCTTACATAGCTCCTGTGTTTCTAGACCACAAATTTACATGTTAAGTATATACATAACTGGAAATAGTCACTTTTGCCTCATTAATCTAATGTAGCGGACAGTTGTGTTTTGCTAAAACCAAATAGTTAATTTAGTCACCTGGGCTAAGATTCTACATTTTATCTGGTTTTTAAATTTGGACTTTTAATACATGAAATGCCTATTTGCTAAATGGCCTTAGTAATCCCAGTTTTATGTTTGCCAGTTCAAATAATCAAAGCTTGTACTTAAATTTTGCCAGCTGAGTAATTCTAGAATGCCAATGTCAGCTTATTTATTTATTTATTTATTTATTTATTTATTTATTTATTTATAATTTTTGAGATGGGCTCAGGTAATTCACCCACCTCACCCTCTCCAGTAGCTATGATTATAGGTATATGTCACCACACTTGGCTAATTTCAGCTTTAAAAGCAATCTTGTTTACTTGAAAGTAGCATTATTTAAAACTGTCTCCAATAAGTATGAAGCCCAATGAATCCTCTACAATGTCGTAAATATAGTAGTAGTAATAGCTAACATTTATAAAGGATGTATGATGGGCCCGAATCCGAATTATATGCTGGAATCAGACCAAAATTTCCTCATTGTGTATTTACTATTCAACACACCATTCAGTGATACATGGGCCAAGGTAGGAATCCAGGCAATAACAATGGAATGTGGTTCTCACTGCTGTAGTCCAGGTGCTTCTGGGATTGGGCTGTCTGTGATATTGTGTGCTATATGACAGCACCATTCTTTCCTCACTCTTCCCAAACCCAGCGACAGCATTAGCGAAACATGAAGGATGGCTTTGCTAGCTTGTTGATGACCAAAGTGACCTCAAGCACCCAGGCCATTTTGAGTGTTGAAGTTAATATGAGTGTAGCCTAGGCTTTTCAATTCACTTTAGATGACTCTTAGAATAAAAGTATGACAGTTAAAACTTCTGGCGAAGAACTAAAAGAAATAAGAATATACAGCATCTAACTATTGGTATTTTCCTCCTCTCAGACTATATATGACACTCATTTACTTACTGACACGAATGTCCTAGTGAGCAGAGTGACATGGCATTTACCAGTCTAGGCAAGCATTCATCCTTCAATTTAAAAGAAATTTCAGTGATTATAGGAGAGAGGGTATGGTGTGGTACTTAAGAACAGGTATTATGGATCCTGATTGCCTAAACTCTAAAGCAGCTCAGCCACTCTCTAGCCACACACCCTTGGGTGAGTTATTTGACTTTCATGTGCCTGTTTCCTCATGGAGATAATAACGGCACCTGGTTCATATAGTTGTGAGAATTGAATTTATATATGTACTATATTTAAAATAGTTTCTAGCATATAATAATAGTAAATGTTAGTTATTCAAAGATGCTATGTAGACTACCCTGAAGGAGATTATAATCTCTAGTTAGACATATTCTTATATAGTATGATTATAATGCAGAGCAGAAGTGGGTAAACACTATAAAAACTACCCATGACAAAAAATATCATGAGCATAGAGTACAAGAAGGCAATTTATGAGGGCATATGTGGGAGGGCTTTGCTAATAAGACATTTGAGTTAATTGCTAAGCAACTTTTATTTCTGAACTGGAAATATTCTAGAACTTTGGTAGAGGCCTATTTTGTCACTTAAGATTTAATTTATTACTGGTGATTTATGACATTTTTAAGAATCCAGGTGTACTATTATTTATTTTAGTCCTATATCATTTTTAGCTGGAGGTACTATAAGGCTGATTAATATAACCTTTCCAAGGGAGATGAAATATAATTTTATATCAAACTCTTCTAAGTACTAGCTTAAAATTTAATTTGCAAACAAGAGATATTCTTAAGCATAGTCTGACCACTTACCATCATTTTCATTTTTTTATTTTGTTTGTTTTAGGGGTTGAGTCCTGGCTGTTATGATACCTATGCTGCAGATATCGACTGCCAGTGGATCGATATTACAGATGTGCAACCTGGCAACTACATCCTAAAGGTAGATGCCTTTGAAAATATGTGATTTATTTAATTGAAAATCAATAGGTCCCATCTATGGATTCAAATGTTAAAATCATAGTCTTGAAAGCAATTATGCATCTTTCAGAATGATTTTTAAGTAATCTAGATATGTGAAACTATTTCCTATTTTAAAGAACTTCAGGGGAAAATGATACAGCTTCCTTCCACAATGTCTCCAGAGTTTAACCAATGTTTATCTTAAACTCCCTTCCATGTTTGAGTTAAATTCTTTGCTAACAGCTTCCTTGAATGGTCCTTTGGAAACAGAAGGAACATAATATGCAACGATGATGAAACATTTAACACAAATGCTGTTCGTGTTGCTTAGGTCAGCGTAAACCCCAGCTACCTGGTGCCTGAATCAGACTATACTAACAACGTCGTGCGCTGTGACATTCGATACACAGGACATCATGCATATGCCTCCGGCTGCACAATTTCACCGTAAGTCTTATTTGTCTAGTTAAGGAATATTCTTTACAAAGAGTTTTAGTTCATCACCAGGCATTATATACAAATGTGTATCTGTTTCTGTCAATACCCCAAAGGTAAAAATTACTGTAGTCTATGCTACCACATAGTTAGAAATTTATTTTTTTATAGTGCTAGACAAGGGAGGATATACTATGGTTTTAAACATCTTAAAGCTTGTTTTTTAAGAACACACATACACACACACACACACACACACATATTGTCTACCTATTACGTTAAATTGTTCAAAATGCAGTGTAGGTGAACTTAGAGCCCCAACTGTTGAGTTTCCTGCCCCTTCCTCATACTCTTGAAGGAGCTCTAAAGAAATTCCTAGGATTCTTTAAATTATATTTTTTAAAATCACTGCTTCCAGTTACACAACTGAAGAGATCAGACACCCTGGTCTATTGAAATAAAGATTTTACATATTTGATTTCTAAAACCACAGCTACTAGCCGGGCGTGGTGGCGCACGCTTGTAATCCCAGCATTCGGGAGGTTGAGACCAGAGGATCCGGGTTCGCGGCCAGCCTCAGCTACCTAGTGAGGCACTCCGCAACTTAGTGAGACTCGGTTTCAAAATAAAGAATAAAAAATAGGGCTGAGGGTATAGCTCGGAGGTAGAATGCCCCTGAGTTCAATCCCCAGTACCGCAAAAAAAAAAAAAAAAAAACCACAGCTACTAAGGGAATATCCTGCAAAAGTGCATAGAGGTTCCTTCATGGTTTCCCTAGTCCTGAACTCCTTCTTAGATGAAGTCTTAGAAGGAATCTTAGTATGTAAATATTAACCAGGATGTGCCTTGATGAAAATAATTAATGAAAGTTGGGCAGGTTTGCCTGCTTCCCTATCTGCCCTTCCCTACCCCCTTAAGCTCTGCCCTTTCTATTATTGCTGGGTAAGGTAATAGATCCTAACTGTATATGCCCCTTGAGTTATACTTTCCCAATTATGAGAAGACCACTAGAATTGTACCAAACATGCATCAACTTTGCTTTGCTACTGGAGATGCACTGGTGCCTCTGGATCATACTGAAAGGTATAGCAGAGCTATAGAAGAAACTCATAGTTAAAAGACATTTCTCTTTCATACAAAAATTAGAACAGCATTATTCAGTCACAAAAAGTAAAAAATTGTATGCTCTCCCTAATATGCGGAAACTAGGGAGAAAATGGGGCATAAGAGGGACTCCAGATGAAGAAGTAGAAACCTTAAGTGAGCAAAGAAGTTGACTTAACTGAAGGTGATGGGGGGAGGGGGGCACCCTAATGCAGATGATGTACTTTCATAAACATATCAAAGTCAATCACTCAACTGAACCTGAGAAGGAGGGAGGGCGAAGGAGTGGGGCAGGAATTGGGGAAGGGTTAATTGGAAATGTGTACATGTATGCCTTTATCAGCTTGTACCTAACATAGATGTATGATTACAATGCAACAATTAAAAAAATAAAATAAAAAGAAATTAGAACAGCCATTTGCCACACACATGAACTTATAGCTCGTGGGCTTTCCCAGGTCCATGTAAATCTGGTGGTACAGGTCTTGCCCTACACGTGGGCTCCTAGCCATGAGGAAGGTGGAGCACAACCTAGCCTATGCTCCATCTGCAGTTGTACACTGGGGCCTGGGGCTGCATCCACCCTAGATGATGCTCATAACAGCAAAGGGATTGTATTGGAAAAATTATTAAATATATTCTTCTGAACATGCCCACAGCACAGAAAACTTGGCTGGTTCTGTGGCCCACAAGGTGTGCAGTTGGTCATAGTATATATGGAATCCCCATAATATCAGTAATTTAACCTACAATAATTTAAGGTAAAATTAATAAATTAGTGAATTCCTTTTTTATCATTTATTAATGTGTTCATTCATTCTCCATTTTTTTATTCACTCACTCTTACTTTTGCACTATGTATTTAAAGTCCCAGACTGGAAATTAGAGAAGAATGCAAATATAAATATAATCCATAGCTCCTATACAGCTCCCCATGGACCTAATTCCTATTTATTCTTATGAATCTCTTTGCTTGATGAAATTATGATAAATTATGAATTATTACAATAATTCCTACATATTACTTAGAAATCTCTTTACTTCATGTTTGTTTCCTGCCCTGCTCCATGATGGCTGGGATCTAATGCTTGTCCACTCTTGCATACTGGTTGCCAGGGATGGGCCTCACACCTTGCAGCCTCCTACTCAACATTTAGTTAGTGAATGAATTACCCTGTTTCTCAAGGAATTAAGAATTGAGGAGTGAAATGTACACAAATAAATGTAATAGACTTGCAATAGAAAAAGTTTCAAGAGGGTAAGTTAAAACACAGTGAGATCTGAAGGACTTCTACAATAAGTTTCGTGAGTCCCAAGTCTGACCACTGACCTTCCACTAGAAACAGATGACTCTTGTTACATGAAATGTGTCTAAGCTTTAAACTAGCATAATCCACTAAGTAGGATATATGCAGATTTTTAGTACAAATGAACAGTGCTCATTGCTCCAGCAGCACTGTGACTCTATACAAGGGATTCCTGTGTGGCCACCTACATAGAGTTAATTGTTTTTAATTTATCAGTTATCACTGACTGTAACTGAACTACAAGAGTGGTTGAAGTGGAACTTTAATAAGCAATATCAATCAGGTGAAATATGAAGAAGTAAAACTGCTCAAAGCTAGTGATTCATAAAAAAATATAAGATTTTATTTATTATTTATTTATTCATGCAGTGCTGGGGATTGAACCCAGGTGTGTTCTATCTCCAAGCTAGGCTCTCAGCCTTATTTTATTTTTTGTTTGGAAACAGGGTCTCACTAAGTTATTGAGGTCCTTGCTAAATTGCTGAGGCTGGCCTGGAACCTCTGATCTCTCGTTTCAGCCTCCCAAGTACTGGTATTGCAGAGGTGTGCCACCATGCCCAGAAAAATTCTGTTTATCTTATGAGTGGGAAGTCAGAAAAGTGCATTACCTTTGACTTGAGGAAAACCTCTTCAGCTACAGGAGAATGATGCTGCCTCTTCTATTTTGTCTTTCACCTCAGGCCTCTATTGCTAGGAATCAGAATTCAGACCAAGGAGAGATTTCTTTGGGCTGAGATTCAGGAGTGACTTTAGGACTGAAGTTGAACTGGGCTTGAAGGCTCAGGACTATGCTCAGGATAAGGAAGTTCCCAGAGGAATCAATGTCACTGGCAACTATGTGGCAATAGGGAATTATGGGCATGTTAGTGAAAGCAAGTCTTTAGTTTGACTAAGCCTAAGTTTCATGGAGGTAAGAGTTGAGCAAAAAATCACCTGGAACCAGATCAAAGGGAACACTGAAGAGCAAGCTAAAAAGTTTGAACTTCACTCTAGAGGCCAGGGGGAACCTCTGATTTTTGAGCAATGATTTACTTGCTTAAAGCCATGCAGTTGGTCTGGTAACCATGTGTGTGTGTGATTTTCATGCTATCATTACTGTCCCTTTTAAGAAATTCTAATGGCATATCACTCTCAGTTCACTGGTTGTTTTTCATGCCAATCAGATATTTGAGAATTCAGTTGGTATGGAAAAATCACTCAGTAAGTGGGTATTAAAACATTAATGTTCTCTCTCATTTTTCTTCATTGGACAAAAATAATGTATGCTCCAGGTGATTCTGAGGCCCCTCTTTTTTTGTTCTAAGATATTTTGTTAAATTCTCTTCTCCTTACTTTTTAGAAAACTGATAGTTTATGATTTGGACTTAAATTCATTCATAATGCCTTACATGGGTATCTATGATAACCATTGTTTTAGGCCCACTCTGCCTATGAATGCATAATTTTATATTCAAAACCAGGCTGGAGAAGGACAATGCAAGACAGTGCGGGGGCCAGGACTCTGCTTCGTGGTGCATGTGCCATTTTTGTTCCGTGGGAAGAACTCACCTGGTTGGGGTGCTTGTCCCATCAGTCTACCTCACTTTTGATTGCTTCAGAGGCTGTTTGACTTTAAACATCAAGACTTTAGGCATCAGGCATACAAGTTGCTTTACAAGTTACTTTCATCAAATCATTATTAAAATAGTGCACTAATGGTAATTTCACAAGGTGATTATTGCTTAGCTGGAGGGAAATTCCTTCATAAAAATGTCTGATTGATTTAAAATTTATCTGTTTTACTCTTTCATAATATTGTCAGGTTAATAATTTGTCCTATTTTATTTCTTAATTTAGGTATTAGAAAGTAAGCCGAACTCCCAGTGGATAAATCAGTGCCTGGTGTTCAGAAGTGGGGAAAAATAGATAAGCTTCAGTAGGATCTACAGACTACAGATTTTGAAAAAGAAAAAAGAAAACAACAAAGAAGTTTTTGTTTGGACTGTTATACAACAAAGTACATAACTGGATTTTGAACATTTACATCAACATTATTTGGGATATTTTAATACTTATTCACATTTCTTTGTGAGTGCAGTGTTTTAATTATATCATTGCCTACTTAGCTGTTTCAAAGAAATACAAATTTCTCATGTTCCTTTTGAAATGATAGTACAAAAGGTAAAATAGCATTTCAATGAATGAGCCAAAATTATTTTGAACTGATTATTTTCGAAAGTGCTGAAACTTTAGTGAAACATAATGAGATGGACTTATATGTATCTTTGTGTCGATTAATTTAAAATTCTCCTACTGTTTAATAGACATGGACATGTTTGGTGCTGAGGAAGGAACAAACACATTACCATTGGTGTCACGAAATATTACTATATAATAGCAAAGAAATGGCAATATATGTATTCAAATAGTTATTTCCCTGTATAAAATGGTGTTTACATTTTTAAAATTAGTAGACAACTTTCTTTCTGTCAAGTGCACAGTTTCATTCTGACTTGGTCAGGTTTTGTTTTGGGATGAATTAGGTAATTGAATTGCCCAATTCCTGTCTGATATTTGTTTATGCTCCCCTCTACTATCTGTATTTCTATGGGCAGAGACATTTTAAGTGGCATTCTTAAAATCACTATTCTGGGGACCAATATATGTAGGACATCTGTGTAATTGAGAAATCATTATTATGATAGTTATGATACATTCAGAGATAATATGCACTTAAGCATATTAAAGTATTAGGCAAAATTAAAATTTCCTTGCTGATATAAAAATCATGCAAGCAAGTCTCCAAAGGTACAACTATCATTCAAATATTTAAAAAGAATAATAAAAACCATGTTAGGACTTTCAACTTTTCAACATTTTTAAATGTTGTTATTAAAATGCGCAATGCTAAACAATTTAACCCAAAACAGATGACATGGTATGTGTGCAATACAGGAACATCAGCCTAGGTTATTCAGGAATTGGTCACATGTTTCTTTGTATGTGTCTAAAATATAGTCCAAATTAGCAAGGCACATAGCATTACATACTTGAGGGGTTCATGAACAAGTGAAAGGAAAGTATTTTCTGCAAAACCAAGGACTGTGCTCCATAATGAGACAGCTGTGATTTTATTTTAAACTGTGAAACTATGTGCAACAACAGAATTTGGGGAATCTTTTTCTTAAATTCAAAAGGTGCAGAAAGAATCAAATTATATTTTAAGTTAGTGGTGCTTAAGCAGTTTTCCTATATTAACCAATATTAAAATCTCAAGTAAGGTATGTCCAGTGCCAGAACACATTAGATAGAATTTTGAAAGTGAGTTGACATTCTATCTTATGTGTCATAGAGTTGTGAAGTCAACGCTAATTACTAGAAATCATTCTGCACTTGCTAGGTACACAGCTTGGTAAGGGGGTTGAGTGATGGACAGTCATCAAGGGGCAAGCAGAGCAGCCCAGAGGGTCCTTATCCATCAGAGTACAAACTTACCAAAACACAAATGCAGACAGAACTCTCACTGAGGTGGTATCTGAGCTATGGGATAGCTTCTTTGATGTACCTCTTTGCCTTAAATTGCTTTTTAGTCTTACAATTGTAGAATGGTCCTCTCATATTGTAATCTTTTCTAATAGAGATATTTTAATATACTTGCTTTCTAAGAAAAACAAAAACTACTGTCAGTATTAATACTGAGCCAGACTGGCATCTACAGAGTTAACATCTATTATTACCCTTGCTTTAGAAACTAGCCAATATCGTGGCCTTTGGATTTACGAGAGAAAATGCATTTACAGTCATTTCAATGAGGCATCTTATCTACCTATACAGCTATCATCACTTGAGGGCCTGATGCAAACCAGGCACTCACATGCCAAGCATTGAGACATAAAAAAGACTGTCCCTAACCTCACTAAATATGAAAAATGTCATTAATATCATTATTATCCACTAGGTTCACTTTATGAATTAAAAGTACATTTCTATAAAATTTCAACTTTCAGAACTATTATTTTTCATGACCATATTTTATTTTAATAACTATATTCATATACATATTTCTAATAATTAAAATATGTTTCAAATCCCTGAAATGTCTGTCTAAAACATAACATGTACTATTTGGTTGATTTTGAATATTTTTTTTCAATTGGAAAGCTAAACATTCTTGTTTACTCTTTCCCTTACAACCCCCTAAACACTTACAGATAACTCATAGTGATTTGATAATCATTATTTTTGAACCTCAAGCAGTCTTTTCCCTGAATAACCATCAAAACTCACAATGATTAGCTGGTGAAGGTTAGCAATTAAAAAATAACATAATGCAGTCCTATCAAACTTTAAAATTTTTAAAAATAGGAGGTAGAAATAATACAAAGAACATTGAGTACTGAGAAAATACTAGCTTTTACACTAATACAACTTGTAAAAAGTGGAAAATAACTTAGTGAGTCTACTATTTGCCATATATTAGTGGCCTCATAATTATGCAGACCACAGTCTGGCTTAAAGGTATCTTGGCCTTTGAGGCTAGGAGTCAGTCTCCCAACAGGATCATAACATATATGAATATATAACTTGCCTATTTCCAGAAAAAACTTTATATTTTTATATAATAATTTTATTTACAATTTCTATCTAATTATTAACTAGGCATTATTTGTAATAACAGTTTTTTGCTCTTTGAAGTCTCATAGAATAATCACATTTATAAATAATCCCAATATTCAGATTTTAGAGGAAATGCTGTTCACTAAAATTTTCCTGGCATTGAGAGATAATCTTTAGCAGATTGCATAAAAATCTTGAATTTCTGGTCAGGAGATATTTTGTTTTAAAAGTAACTTGTTTTAACTAACAGCATATTAACTGATACAAAGTACCCCTGTATGATATTTTTTATTTTTTAATTCATATTCACAATTAGTATTTAGCTCAACAAATTGTCATTCCCAGCTACCCCAAATCCTGGGCCACTTTTGAACACAAAGCATTTCATTTATCCTTCAAAAGCTAAATGGTGCTGACTTTTTTCTAACTTGAATGTAAAATGCAATTAAGTCTTAGTTCACAGGATATAAACAATTAATATATAACTGCTTGCTGCAAATTAAGTGACATGTCATTTGGTATTATGATGTCTTTAAATGAAGTTCTAGTGTCTCCCAAATTTTTCAGGAATCCTATTTGTAAAACATTTGTAACTTTTTGAAGAGCTTTTATTTTAAATGCCCAGACACTGGCTTTATATTCTTCTTTGCAGTCTCATATTTTTATTATATGCTTATACTATAATTGCAAGATTATATAAAAATGCCTTGAATAAATGATTTCAAGTGTCTATAGTAGTCCTTTGTTGTTACATATAAATAAATGATCTGAATTTCATTTGTAGTTAAAACATTAAGGCCATATATATGGTTGGTGGTCATGTTAAATTGCCTTTTGTATTAACAAATTGTTTAAGCTGGGCATCGTGGTGCACATGTGTAATCCCAGTACTGGGGAGGCCAAGACAGGAGGATATCTGGTTTGAGGCCAGCATACCATAACTTAGCAAGACCCTGTTTCAAAATAAAAAATAAGGGCTGGGGGTGTAGCTCAGTGTCATAGTGTCTCTGGGTTCAATCCCCAGTACCACAAACAAAGTTAAACAAAGCCCTTGCACTATACTCCTTTCAAGTTTGAATGAATAAAATAGCATTTTATACAGAATTTGGAAAATATTGATTTCCTAAACACGTTGTATCTCAGTATCTGTGAGAGATTGATTCCAGGACCCACAAGGATAGCAAAATTCTTCAATGCTCAAATCCCTCTTATAAAATCGCATGCTATTTGGATATAGCTTACATTATTTCATGTACTTTTAATCATCTCTAAATGATGTGCACAGGCATGCCTTGTTTTGCTGTGTCTCATTTTATTGTACTTTGCATTTTTTAAAAATTAACAGTTTATGGCAACCCTGCATTAAGCAAATCTATCTGTTATTTCTCCAATAGCATGTGTTCAATTCATGTCTCTAAACCACATTTTGGTAATGCTGCTGATATTTAGAGGTTTTTCACTATTATTATATCTGTTATGGTGATCTGTGATCAGTGGTCTTTGATACATTATTATCGTGGGGCACCATGAACCACACACACATAAGATATAGAACTTAATTGATAAATGTGCATATTCTGACTGCTATACCAACAAGCTGTTTCCCTATCATTTTTCCTTTCCTGGGCCTCCCTACTCCCTAATACACAGTAAGAGTGAAGTTAGCTCATTAATAACTCCACAATGGCCTCTAAGTATTCAAATGAAAGGAAAAGTTGTATGTCTCTTCCCTTGAAATAAAAAGCTAGAAATGATTAAGCTTAGGGAGGACGAGATGTGGAAAGCTGAGATAGGACAAAAGACCCCCTGGGGTCAATTAGCCAAATTGTGAATGCAAAGGAAAAGTTGTTGAAGGAAATTAAAAGTACTACTCTAGTGAATGCATGAATGGCAAGGAATTGAAGCAGTGTATCATTGAGCTGCAGGAAGTTTTAGTGGTCTGGACAGATCAAACCAGCCACAACATTCCCTTAAGCCAAAAACTAATCCAGAACAAGGCCCTAACTCTTTTCAGTTTTATGAAGGCTGAAAGAGATGAGGAGGCTGCAGGAGGGAAGTCTGAAGCTGGCAGAGGTTGGTTCATGAGGCTTAAGAATATGTCTTCATAACATATAAGTGCAAGGTGCAGTAACAAGTGCTGATATAGAAGCAGCAGCAGCTTACATAGAAGCTCTAAGCAAGGCTGCCACAGCTCCTTAATAGCTGGATCTTGAACAAGGCTCAGTCCGCTGGAGTCCTGCAAGGCAGACGATTCCAAAAGAAGGAATGTGTGGCATATCCCACTTTGCATTATGTTATGTTCTAGAAATTTGGGGTGCTTTGGGTTTTGCTTTCACATTAATTATAAAGGAAAATTTCTTAGAAACATGTGGCCTGATGGAAATGATCTCTTAGCTGAAAAAACAGTGCCTCAAGACAACCCATAAGAAATTCATTAACCACATACAAACATTAGTCAGGAAATGGGATTTGCAAGCTTAGTTACTAAACAGCCTTATGTTCCCTCTCAGCACACAGGTATAGAAACAAAATAAATAAGCCAAAGAGACTTAGGTCTATTATTTTATCTATGAGTAAAGAAGGCTTTAAGACAGATAGTTTGTCCACTTCCTCTTTGTTTTCCTAAAATTTCACTGGACACATTAATTCTCTAGCTGCCTGAGAAAAAGATAAGAACACTGCTTAAACGAGCTAAACAAATAGCAAAGATTTAAACTAATGAATAGAGACTATTCATTGTTAACCTTTAACACTGCTTTGTACTAAAAGAATCTTTACATACCTATTGTATTTTGTAACCTTTACTGTTTTCTTAATCCCATCAAATACCATGGGAAATGTCTTTTCTAGTTAAAGATGTACCTACTCGACCTTCAGAAAAATGACTAAAAATTCCTGTTCTATATGCCTCACTGCAAAAAAAAAAAAAAAAAAAAAAGATAATATAAAAAACAGCTACCTACAAGCAATAAACAGATATGCCTCAACACTGTGTGTGTGTGTGTGTGGTGTGAGCGTATTATCGCCACCTCATCTCAATCCACACTTGTCAAGGGACCCCCGACCACCACTGCCTCGAGGGCTGGTCTCCAGTACAAGACAATTGTTGAATGTGGCCACATTAAACAACAGGTTTCATGTATAGACAAAATAGCCTTATACTGGAAGAAGATACTTTCTAGGACTTTCAGAGCCGGAGAGAGATCTATGTCTGGCTTCGAAGCTTCAAAGCATAGACTGAGTCTTGTTTGGGGCTAATGCAGCTGGTCACTTGAAGTTGAAGCCAATGTTCATGTACCATTTTGAAAATTCTAGAGCCTTAATATTTATATTAAATTTCCTGTCTGTTCTTTAGAAATGGAATAAACCCTGGACAACAACACATCTGTTTACAGCATGGGTTGCTGGATATTTTGAACCCATTGTTGAGATGTACTGCTCATAAGAAAAGATTCCTTTGAAAATATTACTGCTCATTTACAATGTACCTGGTTACCCAATAGCTCTGGTGGAGCTATACAATGAGATTAAGGTTGTTTTCATGCCTGCTAACACAAAATCCGTTCTGTATCTCATGGATCAAGGAGTAATTTCAACTTTCAAATCTTATTATATAAGGAATATATTTCATGAGTCTATAGCTGCTGTGGACAATGATTCCTCTGAAGTCTTTGGGCAAACTAACTTGAAAATCTTCTAAAAAAGATTTCACGATTCATTCTAGATGCCATTACAAACATTCATGATTCATGAGAGGAGGTCAAAACACCAACATTAGCAGGATTTTGGAAGAAGCTGATTCCAAACCCTATGGACTTTGAAGGGTTCAAGATTTCAATGGAGGAAGCAACTGCAGATGTATTAGAAATAGCAAGAGAAGCAGAATGAGAAGCAGAGGCTGAAGATATGACTGAATTGCTGCAATTTCATAAATTGCAGTTGACTCTTACAGATTATCAAAGGTCCTGGAATCATTCTTGAAGTGGAAACTTCTGCTAGTGAAGATGATGTGAACATTGTTGAAATGACAACGAAGGACTTGGAATATTACATAAACTCGAATAGCTGATAAAGCAGCAGCAGGGTTTGAGGGAATAGACTCCAATTTTGAAAGCAATTCCACTGTGGGTAAAATTTTATCAAACAGCATCACATGCTACAGAGAAATCTTTCATGCAATAGTGAATTGATGTGTCAAACATAACTGTTTCTTACTTTAAGAAATTGAACAGTCAACTCAGCTTTTAGCAACCACCAACCTGATCAGTCAACAGCTGTCAACATAGAGGAAAGACCCTTCACTATCAAAAACACTACAGCTCACGAAGGCTCAGATGATTGTTAGCATTTTGGTTACAACAAAGAGTTTAATATAATTATTATTATTGGTAGTAGGGATAAATTCAGGGGAATTCTACCTCCAAATTATACCCTTAGACCCCCCTTTTTATTTTGAAATGGTCTAAATTGCTGAGGGTCTCCCTAAATTACTGAAGATGGCCTCTATCCTGTGATCTTCCTGTCTCTACCTCCCAAGTACTGGGATTACAGGTATGCACCACCAGATATGGCTGCAAAAAGAATTTTAAAACTAAGATATGTACATGTTTTAGGCAATGCTATCACACACTTATAGTGCAAACAAAACTTTTATATGCATTGGGAAACAAAAAAAAAGTTGTGTTGACTGCTTTACTGTGACATTTGTTTTATTGTTGTGGTCTGGAATAGAATGCACAATATCTCTGAGGGATGCTTAATAATACCTAATACAATGTAAATAGCAATAATATTGTATTGTTAAGGGAATAATCACAAGAAAAAGGAATTTGTACAAATTTGGTACAGACACAATAACCCCCCCCCCCCACACACACACACACAATACCTCCCTCTGGGTTGGCTGATTCTGGGACTGTAGAACTCACGCACATGGCAAGCTGACTGTACTGAAGAATTCTAGTTTCACAACATATGCTACTCAAAAAAGAACCCCATCATGAAGTATGTTCGGAAATGTGATCTCGGGTGGAGATTTCCAATAATTGTTACCATATTAAAAATTCTGAAAATCCCTGAAGAAACCACTTCATCTTTGTTATTTAGTGTTTCTCAAATTTGTTTTGCTACAAGTGTTTTTTCCTTTGTTTTGTCTTAATAGCATGCATTATCCTATTAAACTATTTTTTGAAAACTCTGGGATATGCCATAAGTAATTTTCAATTAATAGAAATGAGGTCATTTGCAAATTACTTAAATAAATGATAGTTGCAGCATTTGAGCTGTGGGATACAGGGATACCCAAAACTCACCAATATGCTACCACATTGGCTTCCTAAAAAACACGTGGCTAAACAGGATCCTTTCAGTGGAAATTATTTCAGTTCTTAAACCTTCTTTCATCTAGGAGATACAAATCTTTCCTATTTATCAGATGACTTGACTGCTTTTAGGTACCCCTTACTAAAATCTCTTCCTTTTCAAATCATAGTTGTTTATAACACTTAGGGTGAGCCAATCATTGTCTTCATGGTTCATTTACTTTGTATACTCAAAATTATTTTGTTATAATTGCATAATTTAAATAAGTTTCAAGTGAACTTTAGTACTTCTCACAGGAAGTGGGGAAAACCAGGATTGGAATAAATGACTTGGAAAGGAGTATGCGTGTACATCAAGTTTTACTTTCTGTGGTTTCAATTACTTATGGTCTTCCACAGTCTGAAATATTGAGTGGAAAACTTTAGACAACATGGTGAAATCTCATGCATTCCTGCTCCTTCTTGCTCAGCACATGCATTCCTTTGTCCAATGTATCTACACTGTATATGCTGCCTGCTCATTGGTCACTGAGTAACCATTTCATTTGCCAGATTTGATGATCATGGTATCACAGTACTTGCATTCAAGTAGCCCTTATTCTACATTAAAGTGTCCCTAAAGTGCAAGTATCACTTTGGAAATTCAGATATGCCAAAAAAGAATCCATAAAGTGCCTCCTTTAAGTGAAAAAGTAAAAGTAACACCTATTAAAGAATATTGCTATAATTGTCCTATTCATGATTATTTGTTGTTAATCCTTTAACTGTGATTAATTAAAAATTAAAATTTATTATAGATATGTACATGTAGAAAAAACATACTATACATAAGATTTGGTATAATACAAGATTTCAGACATTCACTGGAGGTCTTGGAATGTATCCCTTGCAGATAAGGGGGACTAGGGTACTTGTAATTCGCTTGCTGATTACCTATGGAAAATAGGCATGAACTTTGGAGAGAAAAGATAGAACCATATAATAAAAAAGAAAATCATGAATACAATGAACAAGTATATGCCTGTCTCTGTTTGAAACACAATATTGCTGATAGCTAATTTCTTTACATACCAAGACAAACTGGAGTAGGTCATGACACCACTATATATGACAGGGACCAAGGACAAGTGTAATGATAGAGCCTAATAAGAGATAATTCCTTTTGAAAAAAATAATATTGGATTTTTTATGCATATTTTTACTGAATTATTGCATGAATTTTGAGCCTCCCATATTTGGAAATCAGTCTTTGCAAACAAGTGAGATATACCATTACCATATAATAAACATCTCGGTAAATTATTTCAAATTATTAGGGCAACTTTTTAAAGAGGGATACTATCAGGGAAAAAACTTCTAAAACAGTCTGTAGTTGGGCTAATCTTGGGACTAAGATTCATGAATAAAAATCAATGTAGTAGTTGTGATCATTTCACTTTTGTTTTAGGACTGTGGTTTCTGGTGACAGCGATATGTGTTAAACTTGCTTAGTCAAAAGAGTATTTATACATTTATTATTTAATCACATTTATTTGTAGCACTGGGGATTAAATCCAGCAATCCTCTATCTCAGTCCTTTCCATTTTTATATTTTTTTATTTTGAGGGTCTTTCTAAGTTGCCCAGGCTGGCCTGTAACTTGTGATCCTCCTGCTTCAGCCGCCTGAGTAGCTGGGATTACAGGTATGTGCCACCATGTCCAGCATCAAAAGATGAATTTATAAACTTGTGTAACCAAAGGACAAAGATGGGGTTTGCTATAGAGGCAGATGGAATCAGGAAATAAAACACCGTCAAGACCACGTCTTCATTGCCTTTTCTCTTTCCTTGTGAATCTACCTCATTCTCTTGGCTTTGTTTTCCCATGAGGATGGAATCCTTGCTGCCTGAAGATCTAGGCACATATCTACACAGCTTGTTGAACAGAATGAAAATGGTGTTAACTTAAAGCTCCGGTTTGAAAAGCTGAGGGGAAGGCATTTCATAGGCCTCAGTCTGTGCCATGTGAAAATCTTCAAACCAGTCCTTGTGGTCCAAATGGACTCCCTTTTAGCTGCCAAAGGATGGAGGCTCCCACCCAAACTACATGAGTGCAATGGAAAGGCAGGGGAAAGGAAAACTATTCCCCAGAATGGGGTGTGTTATTAAGGATACCATCAATGAGAAGTTTACCAGGAGGTCTATGTCCAGCAAAAAAAAAAAAAAAGTCTATGTAATCAAACTCAAAATCTTTTCTTCCAATGTTGCTTACTTACCTAATTTCTATTATGTTATGACAATTCCCATGTTCTCATTATCTACAGGCTGACCTGTCCTCCAGAAAGAAGTAATGTCACCTTCCTCTCTTCCATATCACTCCCTTTCCCTGTTGGTAAGTCTGAATAGTCAGCTCACTTCCATCCTATCTTGTCTTGGCAGGGCATCTCAGGAGGGAAGTTCATCCCTATCAAATAAGACCCTAGTTCCTTCTTATTCAACCAGTCACAATGGAGTTACACAAAGGGCAGTCATTCTAAAAAGAAAAGGGGAAGAACAAGGGGGGGGGGAGAGGGGGAGGAGGAGAGAGAGAGCGAGAGAGACAGAGAGAGAGAGAGATTCTTTTAAGCTTTTATTCTTCCAGTTAATACCTATTCTCACTGACCACATCTACCATCCTTCTTTCCTGTTGTGTTTGACTACTAGTCCCTCTGTAAGGAATACTTAAGGGTACATTGCACTTTCTGTGTGTGTGTGTGTGTATGTATTGGGGATTGAATCCATGGGCATTCTACCTCTGAGGTATACCCTCAGCCCTATTTCATTTTTTATTTTGAAACAGAGTTTTGTCTAAGTTACAGAGGGCCTGCTAAGTTGCTGAGCCTCAGCCTCTCAAGTACTAGAATTACAGAAATGTGCCACCATGCCTAACTATACTCTACTATTTATTTGTCTGTTAGTTGCAGTGAACTTTTTTTTTTTCTTTTATGACATTGGGGCTTGAACCCAGAACCTCGTGAAGGCTAGGCAAATGTCTGTCAGTCTGTCATCTCCACCTCCTTTTTAAAGTTATTCTGAGAACAAGATCTTTCTAAGTTGCCCAGGCTGGCCCTGAACTTGCAATCCTCCTGCCTCAGCCTCCTAAATTACAGGCTGAATTACAGGCATGTGCCACCCCACCTGGCTAATGACAGGTACTCAACACATTCACAGATCCTGGAGAGTGGGTAGAGTTCAATGGTGGCATAAGGAAAGGAAAACTTTGAAGAAGAGCGCATCAATATCCTAGTGTTGTGGAGGAACTTCAGGGATAGTGGGATGCTTGGGTGAGAGTAACAGGTAGTCAGCTCTTCCTCATGGTACTTTCATCATTCTTTTTAATTTGGGATAGAGAAAATTTTAAATGTGGCTGATGCTGGGGTGAGGTGGAGTGGCAGAGGTGTGATGATGTATCCTGAACCAAGAATGACTGCGAGAATGTTAGTGTCTGCATTAAATGGGCCTCTCAGATCAAAGAGCAGAGGGGCTAAGTCCCAAGGCTGGCATGGAAAGCTCACACATGATGTGGCTGCCTCACTAACTAAGGCAATCTGCTCACTAGAATATGACCAACCTAGTCAAGATTTTTTCCAAGGTTCAGGATGATTAGCCTGTTATTCCTTTCGAGTTTGAGATGGCTTATCAGGACCTGGACCCCACGTGGCCTTATTCTCGCCTGTCCCCTATTTTCTTAAGGAAATATTTCTGAGTAATAGAGATGTGGAAACAACTGCATATTCTCCCTATTTTGTCTCTTCATGTAGTTTCACAATTTAGCTACAGGGGTCCTCTGGGATTCATTCTTTCTCAGTGTCCTTACAACAGGGGCCAGTGGAGTGCTTTATCCTCAAATACTACTCTTACTCAAATTCGCTAGAAAAATCTAGGTGTGGACTTGTCCCATAAAAATATTTTGGATCAATACTTCCAGCTTAGTTCCAATGAAATCATTTGGGATGGTTATATAATAATAATCCTTATTTCCCTGGGGTAACCATGCTACCTAGGTGCTCACAGGCAAGTAAGTGAATTGCATACCACTGTTTAAAGTTCAATCTGAAAATATTAAAACACCTTTACAATGAGAGGCATGATTTCTACAAATGTAGTCACACATAGACAAGAATGGCCAATTTTTTTAGGGGAAATGAGTTAGATTTCATGAGAGCTCATATATATATATATATATATATATATGATTGGCAATGAATATTTGATGAGTCCTTACTGTATTCTAGATATAGGATTATGCATTATTTGTTTCTTGCAATCATGAAGTAGGAGGTCATTTAATATGTTACTGATAGGCTTTGAGAGTCTAAGACACTGTCCAAATTAAAACAGCTCCAAAGAAAACCCACAAAAAATTAAATATCTAAGAATACAAATCCAATATACTAATTTTGTAGATACAAAAACATTCCTATGCTAGAAATAATCAGTTAGAAACCATATCTTTCAAAATATTCCATTTACAATATACCTAAGAATAATCTTGAAACAGGGCTCATATGAAGAAAACTCAAAATATTTATTGAATAAGCCAGGCATGAGGATACACACATGTAATCCCAGTACTTGGGAAGCTAAGACAAGGAGGATTGCAGGTTTGAGGGAGGCCAGCACATGCTAACTTAGTAAGACCTTGTTTCAAAATAAAAAATAAAAAGGGCTGGAGGCGTAGCTCAGAGGTAGAACACTCCTGGGTTCAATGCACAGTATCCCCCATCCCACATTTGTTGAATAAATAGAGAAGCATACTAGTTATTCTAGTATGAAGTATACTACTTATTCTAGTACCAGTTATTCTAATATTGGAGGACCAAGCATTGTAAATAAACATTTACATAACATTACCTTTCAAGGCTGTCAAGAAAGATATTTGCATTTTTTTTTTTTTTGCGGTACTGGGGATTGAACTCAGGGGCATTCTACCTCCGAGCTATACCCCCAGCCGTATTTTTTACTTTATTTTGAAACCGGGTCTCACTAAGTTGCGGAGTGCCTCACTAGGTAGCTAAGGCTGGCCTCGAACCCGGATCCTCCGGTCTCAGCCTCCCGAATGAATGCTGGGATTACAAGCGTGTGCCACCATGCCCAGCTGATATTTGCATTTTAATAAACTGAGTATAAATATGTCATTTTTCATGAAGGAATTTTGACAGTGTGTATCAAGAACCTCAAATAATCCCTCTTGAAATAATTACACTTTGAGGAACCTATCTTAAGGAAATACTAAAATACACAGGTAAGGATGTATGAAGCATTATCAAAGTAGTTTAATCATTAAATATAATCCATATAAATAATTGTTAATTTTTATCTTATTATAAGAATTATGGGACATCCTTTAAAGAGTCTGTTTTAAAATTTGTGGCATGAGAAAATACTCTGCTAAAATATAAAGATAGGAGGCTAGGTGTAGTGGTGGATGTCTATAATTCCAGTACTTGGGAGGCTGAGACAGGATGATTGCAGGATGATGCAGCAACTTAGCAAGATCCTATTTTAAAATAAATATAAATAAATAAGGGCTGGGAGTCTAGCTAAGAGGTACAATGCTCTGGGGTGTCACCTAACACATTTTTCTGTTCCTAGTATTTACTATAAGATCAGTCATAGCTACAGGCCCCATGAGATGTAGGTTAGGTTTGACTATAGGGAGCAAGACGATTTGGCTTGGTAGTATTGTGTCCTTCATAGCTGCATCTTACAAGGAAGCCCATGATGTGTCTGGCTGTCTGTCTTCTTTGATGGTAAGAGTGGTCAGTGGGTTTGCTGAGATCATTCTGATCCATTCACTATAAAATATCACAGCAGATTTTCTCCTACTCATTTCAAACCATTAACAATTTCTGCTGAATCCATTATCAAAATCAGTGATTATTTTTTAATGAATGGAGAGTATTACATAATAGCATATTTGCTTTTTCATTTGAACTATTTGTGTCTTTCATTAACGTACTTCATTAAATTAAATAACATTTAACATGCAAACCTGGTAACAGACCTTTTTCTTTCCTTTTAGTAATCTGAGAGTTTTGGAATCTCATGAAAGACGTTCAAGGTGCTGTGATCTTTCACAAGAGGAGCCAAAACGTTGTTTTTGGAGCTGTTTTTATCATGTGCATGTGTATTTCCCCCTATTACGGTCAAGTGTAATTTTAACCGTACAAATGATCTGTTGATTTGAAATATCATGGGAAAATTTTGACCTAGAACATTTTCAAAGAGGTTAGTAACTGGAAAGACAAGAAAGCTGAGGACACTTGGCAAGGTAGTTAATAGTACATGCTTTACATAACATTCTTCCTCAAAATTTTTTATTTTAAATTTGGCTTCTCAATTTTCTCTAAATTAAATTTCAAGCATCCTAGATGACATTCAAAGCCTTCCTTTATCTGGCCCTAATTGCTCACTTCACAGGTTTCACCAGATATGCTTTCCTTCAGCCAAGCCAGACTATTTTCCTTAGGCCTGTTGTCTCCCTAGGAGGAAAGCCCTTGCCCCTTAGACACATAGGGACTTTACCTCTTGATCTCTAAAGATGCTTGTTTCTTTTTATAGATTCATATATATATATATACATATACATATTTTTCTTGCAGTTAGTGATAAAATGGCATTTTTGTCTTACAGAATTCTCCACATCCTAGATTTTGCTGATTGTATCTTGTGGTGTCACTACTGTTTCTTCACTAATGCCTTGTCTTCCTATTAAAAGAAATTAGTATCCCAATTTCTTTTTGGGAAAATATGCCCCCCACATGAAATTGTTAATCATAGTGTTCATCAAGAAGACATAGGTAGCTCTAGGTTTCAAGCTAGGTAAATTGAATGGCATAGTCTCTCTAAAATTTTAACTATAATCAAAGTGAGTGAAAGATGAATAATGATTACCTTTGTACTATGTATAAAATTCTTGTTGCAAATGTGGCAGAGCTAGGTTTAGTATTTGTTTTGTGTGTTTTCCACCCTTTTGTCTTTCTCACTTATAGTCATTGGTAATCTTTCCACCTCAGTTCATATTCATTGAAGATATAGTTTAAAACAAACAAACAAACAAACAAAACTTTAGCCTTGAATTACCAAACAAGGTCTTGTAGACATACACTAAGAGCTGTTTATCCTGTTCTGGAAAAAAACAAATAAAGGTAGATCTGGGCAAAGGGGGGGTAGGTGGGTGGGGGAAAATAGAATAGGAAATCAAACTAGAGAGGCAGAGAAAGGACCGAAAAAGGAAGATTGAGAACTTTTAGAGGTTTTGGAAGCAGAGTTTTTCTGAATTTTCACCTGTGGGTAGCCTGTCCTTGACAGTCACAATAACCTATGAGTCCACCTGAAGAAAGGGGTAAGGAAACCTGGGCACATTTTGTGAAGACCAGGGCATCAAGAAAATAAAGCAAACCCTTTACTCCTGAGTTAAACTGGAATTGAATAAGGTCATTGGGTTAAGGGGAAATGGCAATAGCAGCCATCCTTGCAATATCTTTAACTGTCTATATTTCTCCACTAAATACAATGTTGAATATTAGTCTAAGATACTCATTTTATTTTGTGTGTGTGTGTGTGTGTGTGTGTGTGTGTGTGTGTGTGTGTGTATGTGTGGTACTGGGGATTGAACTCAGGGCATTCTACCTCTGAGCTACATTCCCAGCCCTATTTTTTATCCTTTATTTTGAAGCAGGGTCTCACTAAGTTGCAGAGTGCCTTACTAGGCAGCTGAGGCTGGCTGCGAACCCAGATCCTCCCGTGTCAGCCTCCCAAATGCTGGGATTACAAGCATGGGCCACCACACCCAGCCAGATATTCATTTTCATAAGAAATTCTTTTCCTAGATTTTTAAGTGTCTTACTGAGGAAATGGATAGACTTTAATAAATGTCTCTTGATTTTTTCTATTGGGAAGAAAAAGATTTTTTATTGGTGTTACTGAAGTGATGTATTTAATCAAATTCACTTCCTAAAGTTTAACTAACCATGGTAATGCTAGACAACTTCTAATAATGTATAGCATTTGGTTTAATGCAGTATTTGTCATTTCCATATCTATCATCACACATGTCTGGCCCTTTCCCTATCTTTGCTAGGTTTTAGGGTCAGGATTATACTAGCTTCAGAAAAATATCGCTGCTATGGTCTAAATCTATCTCTCCCCAAATTCATATATTAAAATCCTACCTTCACAGTAGTGATATATAAGAAGTGGGATCTTTGGGAGGTGATTAGGTCATGAGGGTGGTGAGCCCATAAATAGGCTTAGTGCCTTTATGAAAGAGGAACAGAGGAGCTTGTTTGTTCCTTCCATCATGCAAGGACTCTACAAGAAGGCAGTTTGTGAATAACAGGTCTTCACTAGTCTTTTGAATCTGCTGACTACTCAGCTTCTAAAACTGTAAGAAATGTTTGTTATTTATAAGCTACCTACTCCACAGGATTGTTAGAGCTGCCTAAAGGGCAGTTTGATAAATAACAGGCTATCCAAGTGCACATCCTAGTTTTAATCACTTGTTGACTCACCCTTTACCAAGTCACCTGACCTACAAAGATCAAGGTGGCAGAACAAAATACAAAAGATATATGCCTTCATAAGGTAGAAATTGAACAGAACATTTACCATTTCATATTTTTATAGCTGAGGTCAAAATATGTAATTTTAAACACATAAATATACTTATTTACCTATACTTAATCAATATAAAATTATAAATATAAAAAGTACAAATTATAAGAGGGCAGAGAGGAAAATTGGAAAAATATTTAAAGTGAAATTGAAGAAAGGCAAGAAAAGAGAAAAATAGTAGCCTAGAAATCACAATATATTACAATCTATGGAATATGGTTATAAGAACATGCAAAAAAATGCATGCCTCCCTCCCTAGGCAAACCATTAACTAATGAACATAGAAAAAAAAAGTACAAATGTATAAACTATGAAGAGTGAAATAACTCAAATTTGCAGCATTTTAAGCCAAGAACTCACCTCATTTGGCTCTGTAAATAAAATATATAACACAGATAAAATGATTACTTTTTAAGAAAAATATAAATTGAATTCACATGAGTATCTAAACAGACAAGTTATTATAGAAAAACAGACAAAGTTATCAATGTGTAACAATTTTTTTGGTTCTTCCACTAAACTTTAAAAAACAAAACAGGAAAAATCATATGATTATCTTCATTGATACTTACAAAATTTGTCACTTAATAAAACTTGATATTCATCCTTAATTTTTAAAAGATATTCCTTAGTAAGAGGAATTGGTATTAACATCTTAAAAGATATCTAAGTCTAAAAGTAAATTTTTGCTTACATGGAAACAGAAGAATTCTATTAAAGTTAGAAACAGACAAGTGGGGATCATTTTCATACTATTATTTTATGGTACATTGGAGGTACTAGTCATTTGAAACAGGTAAAGGAAAGGATTATAAAATTAGTAAGGATTAGGTAAATTATTATGTTTATAAGATACAATTCTGAACCCTAAAAAATGCAAGAGCAACAAATGAATAAATATTAAAAACAGCTGAGAGTTTTATAAGGTGGGTGAGAAAATTATCTGTAGATAGAAGCTCAAACCCTTCACATATGTCAAAAATAGTCAGGAGGTAAAAGATCAGACCCCATTTATTTATTTATTTATTTATTTATTTATTTATTTATTTATTTATTTATTTATTTATTTATTTATTTATTTAGTGGTACTGGGGATTGAACTCAGGGGCATTCTACCTCCGAGCTATACCCCCAGCCCTATTTTTTATTCTTTATTTTGAAACCGGGTCTCACTAAGTTGCAGAGTGCCTCACTAAGTAGCTGAGGCTGGCCGCGAACCCGGATCCTCTGGTCTCAGCCTCCCGAATGCTGGGATTACAAGCGTGCGCCACCACGCCCGGCTCAGACCCCATTTATAACATGACAAAATAAAATATTCTGTCTGGAAAAAAAATAATCGAAGTCAAAGGACAAATAACAAAATGGAAATTCTTTGAAAATCATGGTAGGCAAAGGGATATTTCTTCTAATATATGAAAAATCACAAACCAATTAACAAAAAGGATCAAGAACCCAAAATATAATAATAAGGCAGGTATGGAAATAAACATACAGCTATACTAATTGCCTTCATTTTAACTTAATAATGGTAAACTTAGGAGGATTCTCTAATGCAGTGATCATACTGCTTTATTTCAATTACTCTATTGTACTTCTTGCAGATGATTCATTCATACCCTTTCCTCTCTAATCACACATATCTGCCACTTTCCCTCCTATTCTCATTCTCCACTGCTATCCCAAAGTCCAGGTCACCACATCTCTCACCTAGATTAGTCCAATAGCCTCCTACCTGGTAGCTGCAGCTATTCAACCACATGGAATCATTGATAAACTGAAAACACTTGTACATATCCACAACTATTTATTCAAATATTTATAGAATATTTTTTAAAAATGACTAGGTAGGAGGTGTGGTGGCGCAAACATGTAATCCCAGTATTGGGGAGGCTGAGACAGGAGGATCTCAGGAACAGGAATGGTGCCACAACTCTCTCAGCAACCTAGTGAGACCTTGTTTGAAAATAAAAAATAAAAAATAAAAAGGGCTGGTGGAGGAGCTTAGAGGCAGAATGCCCCTGGGTTCAATTCCAAGCACCCCCTAAAAAGTGAATATTTAGCTGAACACCAACTATGTATGAAGCACTGTTCAAGGTTGTTGGAACATGGCAGAAAAGAAAACCAGTATCTTGCATTCACAAAGCTTCTATTCTAGATGAAGGCGGTTAACAACCACAGAAAACTATCTATGTCATGTGGTGAATGCCACAGAAGAAAAGTAAAGCAAGCAGGAGGAATTATCAGTTGATATCTGAGCAGAGAGTTATAGATTGAGGGAGGGAGTCTCTTCAAATAGTAGTTACCAAATCAAGAAAGTAAATGCAGGTATACTAATAATGCAATTGTAGTGCTTACAAATACTAAAAAATTAATGTCTGGCAACCTCTCCTTTGTCATAGGTGGTGCATATGATAAGAAAAATTCAGAACTAATTTACACCCATTTCAGACATGAACTAAACTGACTCTTGATAGTATATGTGAAGCCTCTGAACTTCTGTCCATGAGAGAGAGAGAGCTAACTATTGAGCATTCATACCCTGTTTAGTTTAAAAATAAACACAAATAATCCTCCTCCCTTCACTGACCCTTTAAATTTTGGCCATCTCAACTGAAAAACATCCTTTTACTTTCATCCTGAAAACAACATGGAGAATGACTTTCTTTCAAAACAACTTTTCTCTTGAAGAGAAACACATGTTCAAAGTACAAACAACATTCCAGTATCTAACTTAAGGGCTACTTAATTTCTGCAGGATGACATCATACTTCGGCTACTGAATATGATCCTGTACATACTATTAGTTCTACAAATCTATATTTAGGTCCATTCACAGAAGTAGACCCATTTTTTAAATGCAACTAATTGAAGAACAACAGGGAGAATACATTTGAAATACAAATATTTCTCAGTCTACAAATAATTTCTAGGAGCAATCAAAAGTAGTATTGCAACATAAATTTTAAATAAAATTTGACAAGCTGATTTCAAAATTTATTTATAAGGAAAAGGCATACGAATTGTCAAGAAAAAAACTGGGGAAAGACTTAGGGGTAAAGCAGGCTACTGGTTATCTAAATAAAATATAAAGCCTTAACTACAGTGTGATACTAGATGAGATAAAGAGATTAGCAAAAAGACAGAGTCTAGGAACATATATAATTTTTAGAGTGACATTTCAAATCAGAAGATTTGTCTACTCAACTATTCAACAATAGAATATTAATTTTTGAAAAAAAAGTTATATCCCAACTATGTAACATATGTGTATGAGAATAACCATTAAGGAATGTTAATTTTTACATAAGAGGGGATAAGAAAGTAGGCACATACTTGTTTATGTATGTAGGATGATCTGTGCAAATAGAAAAAGAATTTACCAGGGATTAATGAGATTATCTACAGAGGATGGGTAGGAATGGGGTGAAAAGGACAAGAAAACAGAAGGAATAGTGGCTACTTTATTGAGCAGACTATTTTATATAGGTCCAACTTAAGAAACAGCATTAACATTTCACATACATAAATAAAATTAGTAAGGATGGAAAAAAATTAAAATAAATTATTATCCAGAAACATGAGCTGCACTAAATTTTAAACAAAAAGGGCAGGGAAAAAATTCTACTAACTCACATATATACCTTTCTATTTTTTAAAACTGAGGTATAATTCACATACCTTAAGTAGTTTGATGGATTCTATATATTCAACAAGGTTGTACAATTAATATTACTACTTAATTCCAGAACTCATCATCTTTCCAAAAAACATTTGCAGATACTAGTTCTCCTTTCAGGTCTTTGTAATCATTCATCAATTTTTAGTACCGTAAGGATTTACATATTCTGGATATTTCATAAAAGTGAAACCATATTTTATGTTTGGCTTCTTTCAGTTAGCATGTTTAGTTTTCAAGGATCATTCATGTTCTAGTATGTATTGATCTTTCATTCCTTTTTATGGTCAAATAAATCAACAAATATTTCTTTTATCTGCTCAGTTTACTGCTGAGCCCTTCTGTTGAATTTTTCATTTCAGTAATCATACTTTTTGACTCCAGATTTTTCTTTTTTTTGGTTCTTCATAATTTTTATCTTTTTATTCTCTATTTGGTGGGATATTATTGTGACTCTTTTATCTCTTTAATTTCCTTTGGTTCTTTTAACATATCACATAGTTGATATGTTAAAAATGTCTATTGACAGTCTGCACTTCCTCGGGGAGTTTTATTGCTTTTTTCCCACAATGCATGGACCACACTTTTTCTGTGTACATGTCATCTTAATTTTTTTTTGAAAATTGGACATTTAAAATAATACATTGCAACTTTGTAAAGCAGGACTACCCTTCCCCATCCCTGCCAAGGCCTTGTGGTTGTTTTTGTTTATTAGACTTTTCTGAAGTCTGTAATCTTTGTTGTATAGGGAACTGAAATCTCTGCTTCATTTAGCTTAGCGGTGTGCTAATAATTGGATATATTTCCTGAAGTGCCTGGAATCAATTCATCTCCTTGCTGAGGGGCTCTGTGTGTAGGAGCCCAGTTTCATCACTTAGCCAGGTAGACCACTTCCCCTTGGTCTTTACTTGTTGGTTGTGTAGCTTAAAGCCAGCCAATGATGAATTCAGGGTCTTCACAGCTCTTTCTTGAGCATGCACACAGCTCTATACATGTACATAGCTGACACTTCGATTCTAAGAAACTATGTCAGAACTCTCCAAAGTTCCAGGGGATATTACATAACTTCTCCAGATTTCCTTTTAAGCTTTTTAGTTAACTTAAATTTTACCTCAATTGTTATCTACTGCCTTAAGTCCACATGATGTTAAACAATTGCCTCTAACTGGGGAAAAATATCTTAAGGAAAAGAGCAAGCTCACACCAAATAAAGACAGCCTGGCAAGCTGGGTCTTCAGGAATAAGCAAACAGGTTAAACAATGATAGCGCTTAGCAATGTGTCTTTGAAGAAGCACCAACTCTGTTCTGGCCCTTCAGTGACCGGCTGGCTGCTGGTTTTTCTCTGTTACCATGAGCTGTCAGTTTTCAAGGCTACCTGGATCCAGACAGTATGGGAGAGGAATAGGGAAAGCTAAGATATGATAACAATCATTGTTCTTACTGAGATTCAGACATTTATCTTGAATATTCCTTGGATGGATGCAAGCTTTGGATTACTTCCTGAATTCTTAAAAAATTGATTCTAACAGTTTGGACAGTTTTCTTACTGCTTTTATGGTGAAAAGAATCATTGGATGTTCTTATTTCACATTTGTTGTTATTCCTGGTAACTTTCAAACAATTTTAAGACTAAGTTAGATGTGGTAAGACATCTATAATCCCAACTACTTGGGAGGCAGAAGCTGGAAGATCTCAAGTTGGAGACTGGCCTGCACAATTTAGCAAGATCTCAATTCTAAATAAATAAAAAAGGACTGGGGATGTAGCTCAGTGGTAGAACAGTTGCCTAGCATGTGTGAAGCCCTGGGTTCACCCCCTGCCTCCCCCCACCCCCAGTATTACAAAAAGAATCCATTTTACCCTCAAGTTAAAGAAAAAAAGAATTCTAAAAAATATTTTCACCAGCTGACTTCTTTTTATAGTTAGCAATTCTGAGATGAACTTCTGTGTATCCTAGAACCCTAGAGCAAATATGTAAATATATTGTGGGCAATGATATCCAGCTTTCTCATTGTTAGAGAAAGGACTTACATGTCTTCAACAGCTTCATAAGGCCAAATTAAGCACAATTTGTATATCAAATAAATACTGAAGGCCTTCTATTTTTTACCACTATGGAATAACAGAGACTGGATTCACTTTTCTACATTATACAACAAGAAAACTGGACAAAATATATGAGACAATGGTTTTCAGACAATGGATGATATGCAGCACAGGACAGCAATGCCTAAGAGAAGGAAAACAAATGAATTGAGTGCTGTTTACTGCTTGAAGAGTTTCAAAATGATAGTGAAGGAGTAAGGAACCCCCAAAGAACCTGGTGGCCTCACTGAATTGAAGAGACAAGAGTTCAAGTAGGACAATGTAATTCAAATTTGTGAGGCAAAGTATCTTGTAAAGGAAGGAGATACAAAGAAAGAGAATATGCTGAAGAGATCTCTAGAAGGGTCTCCCAAGTCTTCAGTAGAAAACTCATCTGTGCAAGGTATGTGAAGAATCTACTAAGACCAGAGGGGGAAACACAAACAAACAAACAAACAACAAAACAAACACTGGAAAAGGAGTAAGTAGAACAATCCCAGGAGCTTACAAAGGCTCAGGAATAGTCTGTGTTCTTATTAGCCATAACATAAAGACTTTCTAGTAGACAAGCAAGTAGAATTACCAGAAGGGTAATACCTCAGGTAAGTGGGGCTAAATGACCCCAGACTAGGGTTTCTCAGCCCCAGTATCATTAACATGTTAGGCTAGAAAGTCCTATTTTATGTATTGTAGAAAGTTTAGTAACATCCCTGTTTTGTATCTGCTAAATGTAGTTCCTCCCCTTCCATCCCTGACCTCTTGTGGTAACTCAAACTATCTCCAGATGTTGCTAACCGGCTCCTAGGGGACAAAACCACTAAGTTGAGACTCACTGCCCTACACTAATGGCTGTTCCAACAAAGCACAGACCTCAGAAACACAAATCTGATTCTCAGTAACTTCCACTGTATTCCAGAAGAAAGTCCCATAGGTCTTTACATGTAAGAAAACCTAGGTCCTAATCCTTTTAGTAGGGATAAGAAGTCTTGGGCAGACCCAGATATCTAGAGGACAGTGTCCCTAACCTCACAGTTTGGCAAAGGCGTGGTAGGTCGGCACAGATATGTTTTTCTTTCCCTTTCTCATAAATCTGAAGAAGAAAAAAAAAAGGTAAAAAGTATTTGCTCTCAACAAAGCAAAATAATTTTCTTTCTGTTTAATCTCTTGGATCCTATTGTTCTATTTATTTAAATTCTTGAGCTAACCAGATGACCTTCTCCACCACTGATAGCATTATCATGCAGGAAACATGGAATTTATTGAACATTCTTTAGTTAACCATTAACCTTTCTCTTCTTTCAGAGTAGTAAAAACTGAAACATTTGAAAGGAAGACTGTTTTCCTCAGTGAGTCATCTCAACTTTTCTGCTGAGCCATCAGTGGAAATATCAATCCTACTTTCTTCTAGAATTTGTTCTTATAAATTATAATCTATATTTCCTCAAAAACTGTTTTTATAAGATTACATCATCAAATAACTAGATTTTATTCATTCTTGATTTAATGGAAACATTTACATGCAGTAAAATAAAAGATTGGTTTTTTATTGTTACTACTTTTTTGTGTGTATGTGTGACATTAGGGATGTAACCCAAGTGCATTCTACTTCTGAACTATATCCACAGCCTCATTTTATTTTTTATTTTGAAACAGGGGTTTGGTAAGTTACCATGTGCTGGCCGTGAACATGCAATCCTCCTGTCTCAGCCTCACAAGTACTGGGATTATAGGAGTGTGTCACAGTGCCTGGATGATTGTGTTATTACTTTTAAAAAATTGGCCTAAATAACTGAAATATGATTAAGAAACCCAATATTTTCCAAAAATTATTAGAATTGTGAGAACATACATGATCACAAGCAAATAAAACTATAACAAAATATTTATTTATATAACTGGTTATCTGTACACCCATAATAGGTTAGCATTTTTGTTTTGCTAACAAAAGTAACTTATAAAAAAGGTAATCTACTTTAAATAACTGGTTTCCTCATATTTTTCAATTAATCTTTTAAATATAATATCTAGGGAGTACTAATGAAAATGACTTTAAGTATGTATTTGATTTGTGAAAGGCTTATGTAAATATAACTTGGACTCACAAAGGACAAAAATAGATACTCTATAACCTCTCCAAAGAAACTTATTTAGTTACAAGTTTAAATAACAGTCTACTTAAAAGAAAAACAAAAACAAAAAACTTTTTGGACAGAAAGTTCACAAAAGTGGTACTAATCAATCATCAAATGTAATTTTTTTCCCCTGGAACACTGCAATGTTAGATTGCTGTTCTTTTCTTTTCCTGCTTGCTTCCCATGAAGGATGAAGAGGCAAGTGTAATTGCTGTTTTGTATTTTCAAGTTCTCTTTGGGTGCTCTTTTTAAACTGATTCTTGATACGAGGTTCATGTTCCGTAAAATCTGGAAAGAGAAAGCAAATATAAAACTAGCTATATCTAAAAAGCACAGAAATGAAATAGATTTCATCTTCTTCAAGCCAATCAGAGCCTTTACTTAAAACTCTGATTGGCTTAGTAGATTGGCTATGCCTCACAATTTAAAACTGAAATCCAATAGGGAACTGTTTGAAGTTGAAAATTTACACATAAGCAGTTATTTTGGGACACATCCTTTCTAACCCTTCTACCTAGATGCTTATAGAGTGTCTCCTAAAACATACTGTGCTGTTTTATCTACAATGGCATAAAGAAAGGAAATATAGTCCTGCTAACCTGGGAGACCAAAACAAACAAATAGAACTAATAAAATTCAAAATTATATTAATAATTGTAAGAAAGATGTTCTGCTTCTATTTCTATAGGTTCATAATTCTTCACGCTAGTAAGCAATTATATTTTTCATCCTTGGACTTTGTTAAAGCATTGTTCATTTGCATATGAGGGTCAAGCACCCATCAATACATACCTGAGGTTTTGTTCTTTGGCGCTTGTTCTCTATAATCTCTAAAAGAAGAAACACACCATAATAATTAAAAAAAAAAAAAAATCAACCTTCTGATTTAAGAAGATAATATAGTAAGATGGGTACTTAAACCCATCCATAGGACAGTCATACTCCTTCATCCCACAAACAATCAGCAAATATTCTATTTTGGTTATCGTTTCTCTGCTTATAAGGACCACCTAAGGAATTTCAAAATTCTTATCACAGGGAAATGAGAAACATACAAAAATTCAGATTTACATTTTACAGGAAAAGATAGTGGTGCGTTATCTTCAAATGAGAAAAACATATAGCCTTTTGAGGCAGGATTAGAAAGCAGAGTAAATATTTTAATTATTTTCAAGGCTCCAAAGATGGCTGTGTCTTTTCCATATTCTTACTTCTTGGAAACATTTCATACCATATTTTCCTGTTCTATTAAGGAATATATGCGATCTATAAGTACACAGAAAAAAAGTTTAAGAAAATATTTACAGAAGAAAATCGCTATTACTGAAGAAATTGGCTAACCATAATCTTGACAATGTCCAAATATCATGTCAGATTAGAATTATAAATGAACTTATTGAGTGATGGGTAATAGGAAGAAGACAGCAACATCACCAAATGTAAAGTAGTCTAGAGAAACTCTGAGGGTAAGCAGCCTTATATAATGAAACGGTACTGCACCATGAAATGACCAATGATTACAATAATGATCCACCTAGGTCATTAAGAAAAACCACTATATTCTTACAGAAAGTTCTGTTTAAATAGAAAGATATGTCTACATTTTCAAAAATTTTTTAATAAAAGCTCAAAGGTTCAAAATTTTGATAACTGAAGAACTAAAACAAGTTAGCTAGGCATATTATTTGGCTTTAAGATCTCATTTTATAATGAAGCTGGACAAATATGGCATTGCCATTTGTGTATCTGTAGATGTTATCCCACTACAAAACTGGAGAGGGCCAAATCTAAAAATGGGATTAGTTGGATAAACTAATTACATATGGGAGATAGTCTTTTCCCTTTTTGTTAAGATTTATAGATATTTCATATTTAAAAAAAAAAATTAAGGCCAGGCATGGTGGTGTGGTGCACACTTGTAATCTCAGTACTTGGGAACCTAAGACAAGAGGATGGCAGGTTCACAGCCAGCTTCAGGAACTTATAGTGATACTCTCAGCAACTTAGTAAGATACTGTTTCCAAATAAAAAAATAAAATAGGGCTGGGGTGTAGCTCAGAGATAGAAGGCCCCTGGGTTCAATCCCCAGTACCACACACACACACAAAAATAAGGATTAATATTTTAGAGTGAAAACATAATCATACCTTCTAGAGCTTTTAGAACCAGATAAAGAGTGGAAAAACACTGATTCTAACTTCCTGGCTTCTGTACTTGGCTTGTTTTTGTTGTTTCTTACATCCCAATGGGTTTCACGTGTATCTTCTTTGGATAACTCTTGTTGGAGGGGTTTTTGTTCCTTAGATGAAGAATGGCAGTTACTTTCCTTTTTTCGTGTCCGCCTAACTTTCCCAATAAAGAAGTCATCACCACTATCACTATCCTCAGACATGGAAGACTGTTTGTAGAACCTTTCTTCTGTGCTATCATCAAAATACTCTTTTTCCTCTTCATATAATTCTTCTTCACTATCACTGTTACCACCACGTGAGTTATCAGACCCTTTCTTTGTTTTGGCTTGATTTAATGTTTGCATTTCTGGGTCAGCATGTGTCTTCTGGGGTTCAGAAGGAACTACAGAATTCTTTCCCAAAGACTTTGACAGAGAATTTGGGATGTCCACTGCATTGGGTCCATGTTCCATCTTAGCCATTTTTTCTTTTGAATTACTGACTGGTTTCTTTGCCAGTACTTTGGCTTCTTTCACTTCTTGCTCACTGGTAACAGTTCCTTCATGCAGTAAATTACTTATATCATCCTTTGAACACAAAGTGTCTTTAGAATGATTTTCTTCTGAAGTATTCTTTGATGATTTAACCTCAGTAGAATTCTGTCTTGCATCTTTAAAGGCTTGGACAGCAGCTGCAAGAAAAAATAGTGCATGACTTGTTTCAGCATTGAAACATATAAAACATCACTGTTTCAGTATGGTGATAATTTCTTAATTTAGAAAAATTTAAGAGGACAATTGGAATTTATATGAAATACTTAAAATGGGTCTGTTAACAAAGAAACCTTTTGACTTTTTAAAAATAAAACTTGCATGACATACTCAGATGCATCCATTTTAAATTGCTAAATGAAAAGAAAATCACTCTTCATATTGCAGAGTTAATAGTACATTGACTATTATATTTATTATAATGTATTATATTATTTTGTGTCTAAAGACACAAAACAACATCATCTAATCAGTGACAAAAGCATTTAATTGCACATATTTTAAAATGTATATACAAATAAAAACCATGAGAAGTGGCTGTAGTATAAATTATACCAATATTTAGAATCTCAAATGCATTCAATTTGATTATGATATCATGCATAAAACATACTTTAGATACTACATATAACACGTTAATATATTAAAATTTAAGAAAAAACAAATTTTCTTCCAACATCAAGTACTTTCCACATTTGTAAATATTTTCAAGAAACATGCTTATAATAAGAAATATCAAAAGAACAATAAAAAATTTGAAATAAATGAATTGCCATTTATCCAAAATCGTACACAAAAATGCATTAAGTACATGGTTTAAAAGTCTTTTAATTCATACCTTTTAGCACATCAATTTTTTTCTTCAGAAGAGGGTGTACTGCTAATCTGGCAATTGCTCTTTCAGTTGCAGTAGAATCTGGCTACAAATAGAAAAATAAATATATGGCAATAAAAATTACTTGGCACTGCCGGGCGTGGTGGCGCACGCTTGTAATCCCAGCATTCGGGAGGCTGAGACCGGAGGATCCGGGTTCGCGGCCAGCCTCAGCTACCTAGTGAGGCACTCCGCAACTTAGTGAGACCCGGTTTCAAAATAAAGAATAAAAAAAACAGGGTTGGGGGTATAGCTCAGAGGTAGAATGCCCCTGAGTTCAATCCCCAGTACCACAAAAAAAAAAAAAAAAAAAAAATTACTTGGCACTAGTAGATGAGAATAAAGTGAGAGCTCTTATGTTCTTTTAAAATTAGAATCAGAAAGAAGAATTTGCAAGCCAGGTGTGGTGGCACACGCTTGTAATCCCAGCATTTGGGAGGCTGAGACCGGAGGATCGCAGGTTTGTGGTCAGCCTCAGCTACCTAGTGAGGAACTCCACAACTTAGTGAGACCCGGTTGCAAAATAAAGAATAAAAAATAGGGCTAGGGGTATAGCTTGGCGGTAGAACGGCCCTGTGTTCAATCCCCAGTACCGCAAAAAAAAAAAAAAAAAAAAAAAAAAAAAAAAAAAAGAAGAATTTGCAATTATTCTGAATAGGTAAGTTCTGTCTATGCTAAAGATCATGATTGTAAAAATATTACTGCTGTCAAACAATTAACATGACTGCGTAATCATTTAACAAATATCTTTAGATGTTAATATGTTTTCAGAATTATCCTATGCATCACGTATATTGGGAGGCAGAGGAAAAAAGAAATAGCTTCTTTCACAAAGCTTAAACAATCTAATTAAGGAGACTTAATTAATATGAAATAATCAAATAGCATATTAGTGCTACACTAGTTGACACAATTTGTGAGTAGGAATTACCTAATGCCATATATTTGTATTTTGAATGTCTCCTACCACAGCTCTATTCTCCAGCCCTAAGAGTGCCTGGCTCAGAACCAGCACTATATTTGATGATGAATGAAAGGGAACAAGTTTTAGTGTTTTATATAAAATATCTAAAAAATTCATAATGTAGGCTAGGCTAATTGCTTTAAATACCTTATATGGACCAAAAACTTCCAAATTTCTACCTCCAGCTCCAACTTGAGCTCAGATTCATATATTCAACCATCTATTTGATAGATCTACTTGGCAAGTCACAACAGAACTCTTAAATTTTCCTCTCCAATCTGCTTCTCCGATATTCTTTCCTATCTTATTGTCATTTCCATTTTTCTGGTTGCTCAGGCCGTAATCCCTAAAAATTATTACACTACGTTTCTCTTTCCCTCACATCTCACAATGAAGCCCTTTACAAATCCTGTAGCTCTATCTGTAGAGAACATCCAGAACCAGACATTTATCATTGCTATTCTTACCTTCAACCAAATCACCAACACTTTCCATCCAAACCAACATAATAAGCCCACAACTCTCTTTTGCATTTTGACCTCAGTTTATTTCCCAGTTAGTGATGCTTAAACACTTTTCATCACTGCTTACTTCATGTCACGTAACAAGCCATGTTAGTGCAAATAGTTTTATACCTATGAGACTTTGTTTACTCCATGCTGTAGATTTGGTGCCTCATCTGTTACTGGTAATAGAAGGCACCCAATAACACTTAATAAAGCAAGTGAGTCAATTTTACCAATGTGTGAAAGTAGAGCTTCAAATATCTTTATTCTAAAATAACCGTTCACTATTATAGCCCAATGTAAAGTCTTTCTCCCTCAGGGATATAAACCTAAGAATAGCTGAATAAAGCAAGATGATGGCAGTATGACATCTATTCTGTTTGAATGATTTATCTGAGTAGTCGCTGGAAAAAAAAAAAAAAACTTATTTGCATTATATCTGGTATAAATCCTGTCCCAGGAAAATCTGCTTTCAAGTTATATCATGGAATAGGTGGAATAGTGTCTCTTCAAAGTTTATGTCCATCTGGAAACCCAGAATGTAACCTTATATGAAAACGATCTTTCCAGACGAAATGAAGATGAGATCATAGAACCAAAAGTAAATAAGTGAATAAATAAATAAACAAATACGTGATGGCTGCTGCAAATCCATGCAATCAGAATCTTTTGTTGGTAAAAGAAAAAATTAGGAAGAGAAATCTTTTTAGTAGGTCCTTTAAAGTTTAATTTTAAATAAATGTACTGTTACGACAGACTTTTGCTGCCACACAGCTATAGCACTAAATGTGACAAATTGCATCCAGAATGGTGGCAGTATTTGAGATTCTGGCATAGTAGAAACAATTAGTATTAGAAGAATGAATGTTACGCATTTCCCAGTAACCTGCTATTCAGGTTGCAAGGGAAAAGAAGTTACTCCTGAAGAAGCTGTTTATCCTAACTGCTTCTTTCAATATATTTCCCCCTTGTGGCCATTAAAAGTTCATTTCAAGGATAATCTGCAATATATGAACATCTGTGTTTGTGAAACATATAAATTTAGAAGGAAACTATTCTCAACATATGAATCAATCTCAGATGCTTTAGATAAAACATTCTGAGACTCTTGAGTAGATTTTGACTAAAATGTATTAATATGTAATTATTTAAAAACACATTTACTGTTACTCCCAAAACCCTGCTTTGACAATTTGCTAAGGTCTTTATTGACCTGGCTACTTTTCTTGCCAGAGCTGGCTTATTTTTCCAATTTAGTTATAAGAAGTTTTTAGAGGAACAATGGTAATACTTGAATGTCTAGTGTTAACTCTGGGTATATATCATGTTACTAGTAATTTTATCATTTAATTTATTCAGCAAAGTTATTCTCTGCCCTAGATGTTCCAGAATCTCTGTGACATAGTAATCTGATTTCAGTAAATTCTATTTATAAAAGTCTCTATAGTAAGATTCACAATTCTACAATTATGTATTAATCTAAATGAATAAAGATATTCTAATTTGCTAGATGTTTTTCTCTATAACTGTGTTTACCTGGAGGTCTCAATGGAGGACTTATTTGGGGAGAATATCGGGTTAAGGAAGAATGATTTGAGAAGGACCCTTGTGTTGTACAGTGCCAGGAGTGCCGCCCATGTTGTAGTTGTCAAATTGGAGCTCTGCCTCACATGAAGCAGCAGCGAGTTTGTGAAGAACATAGAAGTTTGGGTCTAAAACATACAGATGTATACAAATTTGAGCAGTTATGTGGAATTATGCATACCCCTACTTTAGATTGTGTAGACAGACAATTTGTATTTTTAAAGAAAAGAGTAATGCTATCTGTAAATGAAATAGATCTGTAAACGAAATACCTATTATTTTATTAATAAGCGCTTTGTTAGTAGGGTGCTTTCAGTGAGGATATGAAATATTCTGATATTTTATGCTTCTTAGATCAGCATCTAATATTTGTTGAAAATGTGGTGGATTTAGGTAAAGAATGAAGTGTTGGCATTTGATTTAATGTAATCACTCTATACTAGAGAACATGTTTTGTGCCTTTGGGCAAATTTTGCATAGCTATGAGTACAAAACAGCAATTTTACTTGAGAAGACACAACACACTGCTCTTAAACAGAATTGTGTTCATCTCTATGAAACTACTGTTTAAGAGCAATGTGTTATGTCTTCTCAAGTCATTTATCTGTGAACCTACTTAGCAAAAATGTAATCTTGTAGGCAGGTGTTTTGTATCTATTTGGAACCACAATAGTATCTTGTGTATACATACCATCAAAAAGTACTGCTTTTAATTTTTACAAACTGGAAATTTTGATAAAGTTGGCTACCACATACCATGGCCAAACATCTTAAAGAACTATTCCTATTATATGGACATGAAAAATGTCAAAGACTAGTTAACAAAACATCAAAGTAGAACGTAAGACAGATAAAGAACTTGCCGAGTGGGAAATAACTGGGGATTGAACCCAGGGGCATTCTACCTTCAAGCTATACCCCCAGCCCTATTTTTTTTTTTAAATGGTTTATTTTGAAATAGGGTCTCATTAAGATGCAGAGGGCCTCATTAAGTAGCTGAGGCTGGCCCTGAATCTGCGATCCTATTGTCTCAGCCTCCCAAGTACTGGGATTACAAGCATGTGCCACCATGCCCAGCTGATTTGAAAATTATTTAATCAAGGCATTCTTAGACATCAGAATTCATTGTAGAGGAGACGTGTGTATATGTATATCCTTTGTATACATTTGGCCCTTTAAAATTCCTTATATTTAGCTGCTAGTTATTTTTATTTAATTCATATTTGTTTTGATAGCCAGTGATTGACTTGCAAATCTGATTTGCATATAATTTTGAGAGCAGAAAAATATTCTAATGGGGAAACTACTGCAAATGGAAAAACTTGTTGATGTGAATGTTAATTATATGCTTTATAAATACTAAAGATTAAATTTTCCATCCTTAAAAGATCAATAAAGAGCCGGGCGTGGTGGCGCACGCTTGTAATCCCAGCATTCGGGAGCTGAGACCGGAGGATCCGGGTTCGAGGCCAGCTTCAGCTACCTAGTGAGGCACTCTGCAACTTAGTGAGACTCGGTTTCAAAACAAAGAAAAAAAAATAGGGCTGGGGGTGTAGCTCGGAGGTAGAATGCCCCTGAGTTCAATCCT
>PVLC010011325.1:0-47467 GCA_004027655.1 Graphiurus murinus
TGATATCTTCCTTCCTTCCTTCCTTCCTTCCTTCCTTCCTTCCTTCCTTCCTTCCTTCCTTCCTTCCTTCCTTCCTTTCTTCCTTCCTTCCCTCATCCCCATCTTTTTCTCTTTTTTTTTGCGGTACTGGGGATTGAACTCAGGGGCATTCTACCTCCGAGCTACACCCCCAGCCCTATTTTTTATTCTTTATTTTGAAACTGGGTCTTGCTAAGTTGCGGAGTGCCTCACTAGGTAGCTGAGGCTGGCCGCGAACCCGGATCCTCCGGTCTCAGCCTCCTGAATGCTGGGATTACAAGCATGCGCCACCACGCCCGGCTATCCCCATCTTTTTCTTCTCTTTCTTTTTCTTATACTGGGGATTTGAACCAAGGGGCATTTTACCTGTGAGTTACACCCCCTGCTTAAATTTTTTTTTTTTTTTAAATAGGGTCTCGCTAGGTTGTTGAGAGTCTTACTACATTATTGATGCTGTCCTTGAACCTTTAATCCTCCTGTCTCAGCCTCCCAAGTACTGAGATTTTTTTCTTTGTGATACTGGGGATTGAGCCCAGGGGCATTTACCCACTGAGCTATACCCTCAGCCCTTTTTATTTTTTATTTTGAGTATTGTTTAGTTGCCCAGGCAGGCCTTGAACTCATGATCCTCCTGTCTCAGACTCCCAATTAGCTAAGATTACAGGCATGCACCACCACATCCATCTCTGCATTCTGTGTGTGTGTGTGTGTGTGTGTGTGTGTGTGTGTGTGTGTGTGTGGTATTACTGAGCATTGAATCTAGGGGCATTCTGCCTCTGACCTACACTCCTGGTACTTTCTGTTTTTTGTTTGTTTGTTGTTTTCTTTTGAAAACAAGATATTCACTAAGTTGCTGAGAGTTTCGCTAAGTTGCTGAGGCTGGTCTTGAACCTGCAATCCTACTGTCTCAGGCTTTCTAGTACTGGGATTACGAGTATGTGACACTGTGTCCGGCCTTTGCATTCAAATAAGCATACCTAAAATCGCTTTGAAACGATGGCTTAAATTATACTTTGGCAGTTGGATATTCAAGTATAATTAATCTAATTTACTATAAAATGTTTTGATGATGCAATAACAGTTACTATTATTAACTTTACTCCTTTAAATTCCCACCAATTAGAAATATTTCAAAATGTGATCTATTTTCAAGAGAGAATTGAAATTCTCGTACTTCTAATATGAGAAAGTGTTTACCTCCTTCTCTAGTTCTAGGTATAATACTGTTCCAAGTTTTTTCCTTTGTCCCAATTAAGATGGCCTCTACATTTGGTGAGAATCTTTGCATACTGATCTCAGAGATTTAATGTTAGAACTATAGATGTCTCTTCTATGTTGTCAGAATGATGGCACAGATTATTGAATCTAGGAAATGAGTTTCAAATATTTCCCTATGTTGCATCATAATTTGGCTAGTGTACCGCCCATGTTGTATTCATTCATTTGTTCATTCATTCATTCAATCATTCAACAGATATTGATAGAGTGCCTGCAATGTGCCAGGTTTTGCCTGGGGACTATGAAGACACTGGTGAACAAAACAAATGACAATCTCCACTCTCATGGGGAGCATTCTGAGAGTGAAAAGTATGGAAAATAAACAGAATGAAAAGTGAAAAGCAGCGTAGGATAGATGGTGCTAAGTACTATGGAGAAAAACAAAGCTGGAGAAAGGGATGAGAGCTCTGTGGGTGTTAGGTGGGTGTTAGGGTGTGACAGGGCTGTGACAGTAGATATGGTGGGGTAGCCAGGTACAGTGGTGTGCACTTGTAATTCTAGTACTTGAGAGACTTAGAAAGGAGGACTGCAGGTCCAAAGGACTGTAGCTCAGAGACAGAAAACCCCTGGGTTCAATATCCAGTACCAGAAATAAATAAATATGGTGGTTGACAAGGTGATTTTTAAGAAAAGACCTGCAAAAGGCCAGGGAGTAAACAGAATGGATGTCCGTGGACAAGTGACTGGGCCGAGGAGGAGCAGGGCAGAGACTCCAGTAAGAGTGAGCCTGAGGTATTCCAGTCACATGAGGAGGCCGGTGGGCTCCAACGGGGTGACCCAGGGAATGAGAGGTGTATGGCCAAGAAGGTGCTGGTGACATAGGCTGGGGGTCAGTATTACTTCAAGTAGGGACTTGAAGACCTTGGCTTTTAAATGGAGTGAGGTGGGAAGAAGTCGTTGGAGGGTTCTGACCCAGGCTCAGTCTGGCTGCTGTGTAGGGAGAATGTGCTCAAGGTGTTTAGAGGGAAGGTAGCTAGAAGTCTACTGGGATAGTCTAGGGGAGAGCTGCACATGGCTGGGAGCACAGTGCTAGTGGTGCTGACGAGTGGTCACCCATCTGCCTTAGAGCTCCTGGCATCTGCTGATGGGCTGGATGTGGGTCAAGGGTGACTGAGGTTTTTGGCTTGAGCAAAAGGAAGTCTGGAGTTATTTATTTAGGCAGTAGGGATTAAATCTAGGGCCATTCTAACTCTGAGCTATACCTCCAGCTTTTTAATTTTTTTTTTTTTTTGAAACAGCATCTCACAACATTGCTGAGAGTCTCACAAAGTTGCTGAGGCTGGCCTTGAACCTGTAATCCTCTTGTCTCAGCCTCCCAAATACTGGGACTATAGGCATGCACCACCACAGCCGGCTCACCTGCGGTTGTTTACTGAGCAAGATTGAGGAGAATTTGTGTGTATCTCAGTTAGGTACCAATATCATGTGATTTTATTCAAGAACAATGACATTCTAGAGGTAAAGGAAGGTATAAAAATTTGTTTTTTGCAGGTTGTACAATAACAGTGACATTGAGGTGGGGAAGCTATAGTTTTATATACACTAAATGACTGGTGTAGAAAACATTTTTCAGTTAAGTCTGATAAACCCTAGGTTTTAAAAATTTTCTTTCTGAACAGAGATGGTCAAAGATATGAGAAACTTGGATAAAGAGCTACATAGATGAAACTTGGCCATAGGCAAGTTTATGAATAGGACAATCAAACTTTTATTTTTGCAAAATTATTATTTTTTATAATGGCTACTTTTTCACTCATTATTGTGATTGAGTATTACATACAATGAGTATTTGGTTCTAAGAAACAAAAAGAATTGCTGATGAGAAGAATGTGTACATGCTTGTTGAGCCGCTTAATAAATAACTATTTGATGATTATTCTGCAGTATATTTAAAGGGTAATTCTTCTTCTATTGCTTTAGAGAGCTCATTTGGCATTCTAAAAATGGATGCAATTTCAAGAGGTGGCCAAAATGTATCAATTAGCCTGACATCTAGGTCTTTTTAACAGATCTATAAATCTCCAATTTCCTTTGCCATCTTAACCATGGTAAATCATCCTGAACAAGATCATTCTTTTGAACAACAGCCTCCTTATTAGCTGAGATCAATTGAGATTAAAAAATGAAAAATACACTAGATGCTGAGAACTCTTTATGAAACCACATTTGTAGAATGAGTATTGAATGAAGATTAATGTGTTATTTTCAGCTTCTAAATCATTGATTTGAAAATTTATTTTCTACATCCTGCTGCTGGATTAAACACTAATATATATTTGGATGGTTTACTTGCTTACAAGTATTATCTTTTCCCTACTGAATTTATGTATTAATAGAAGGGAATGATTTTTAATTTAAATGTGTCTTGCTTTGTATACCACATGAGTTTCTGAAAGTACTACACATTAAATTTGGTAAATTGTTTTTTTCTATTCAATTGCAAATTAATGACTAGATTCTTTAACTTCTGATTGATTTTAATATGCTCTTCCAATAAAATATGAGATCCTTAGCACACAGTGTGGCCCCTCTGTGGACTCTGTCTACCTTTTAAGGTAATCTCCCCACTCTCTGCTCTCCTATCTCCAAGCCCCAGACACCCTGGCCTTCCTTCCCTAATAGTACAGACTCAAGATGTTCGTGCATATTGCTTATGATTTTAATTCTCTAACAGTCCCAATTTTGTTTTACCATACAGTAATGTAGACATTCTTTTCTTAATCAATTGTCCATCTTCTCTTAACTAGAACACAGACTCCAAAAAATGCATGGATTTGTGTCTTTCTATTCACTACTGAATCTCCACATCTAGGACTGTGTCAGCTATCTATTTATCATTCAATCCCAGTTTAAATGTCACTTTTAAAATTTTTTATTGGTGCTTTCTAGTTATACCACTCATTTGTACCTTGCCAAAAGAATTAAAGTTAGAATACTAAAATGATATATGCATATTCAGGTTTAAATGTCACTTTTCAGGCCACTCGTTTTTGAACCCAAGAAGACAATATCAGGTTCCTGTATTATTTACTCTCATAGTTCCTGTTCTTCTCTATAGAATTTATTAAAATTTTAAATCATAAAGTGATATGTGAGATAATTTGTTTAACTTCTGACTTCCCTCCTAAAGTTGTAAGCTCTGTTGGAACAGAAAGTGTTTCTATCTTACTGTTTATCATATCCCAAAGCACTACTAGCAGGATGCCTGATACAGGGAGTGCTCACAAAGTATCTGCTGAATGGAACCATAAATGGGTATATGATTACACTACTCTTTCTGTTCCACTTGTTCAATAATCTCCCAACAAGAAAGTATAATAGTGAACCACACAAGGATGTTTTAGTATACTGGATAAGCTCCTATTTAAATTTACCCTTCCAAGACTTCAATAATGCTTACAGGATTCCTTGAATTTAATGCCCTGTAATAACCTCTTCACCCACATTATTTAATTAAGTAAATAATTAATTAATTTCTCCTCTGGACCATCTCAGAAGAAAACAAGGTCATGTAAATAGTGAAAAGACTCTAGAGTGGTGGTTGTTGTTGCTGTTGAGGTACTGGAAATTGACCCCAAGTGCATTTTACCTCTGAGCTACACCCCGAGCCCTTTTTATTTTGAAACAGAGTATTACTAAATTGCTGAGGGTCTTGCTAAGTTGTTGAGACTGGCCTTGAACCTGCAATCCTCCTCTCTCAGCCTCCCAAGTACTGGGATTATGGGCATGTACCACCTTGCCCACTTAAGACCATGGATTTTAAAACAGAAAACTCTTCCACTTTAATTGCCTGGGTGAATGTGTCCAAGTAATCAATTGAGCTGTAGGTATTTCATCTGTCAAATTGAAATAACAGCAACTATTTTGTGGGATTATATAGGGATTATTGATAATGCATATAGCATGCTTATCAAATAGTAGGTGTTCAAAAGATGGTAGCTGTTACTACTGTCCCTAGAAGATAAGCTCCTAGAAGGCAGACTAGACTTGCATTCTAAGTACCTTATATATAGAACACGCTCAACAAAGTCTGGGTCAACTGATCAGCAATGGAAAGGTGGCAGGATACGTGCTACTACTCAGTTCTCCAGGGGCTTAAAATCTAATCAAGGTAACAAGTCTCAAGACATGCTCATGAAATTTTTGGTAATAAACTAAACATAATCCTTGTCACAAGTTTATGATACATACCAAATTAGTTCAAACTATGTTACAGATTATAAGTGCTTTGGATGACCAGACGGGAAATGATGGGAGGTGTCTAGCTCCAATTACTGGGAAATGGCGAGTGTGTGTGTGTGTGTGTGTGTGTGTGTGTGAGAGAGAGAGAGAGACAGAGAGAGATATCAGTAAATCTTTTATAAAAATATTCAATTTCTTTAGCAAAATTTGATGCTAGCTATAACAGCACTGTATAAAATGGATTAATTTGCTGCTTCTGTGTTAATATGATGGTAGACAACACTGGATGCTTGATCCTGGGTATCAAAGTGGATATGCTGTAGTAATGAATGTTGTTTTCCTTTTTAGCAGTGGTTTGCTAACAACCACAAATAGGTCTGATGATGTCGGATAATGTTACCCAAATAAGGCTGTATATGCAGCGTGCCATTCCTGTCTTTGAAAACTAGAACATTGACTGAATTCTACTTGACACTTTTTTTGTGGCAGGTTCCCCACAGGTTTTCAGTGGCACTCATAATCACTGTATACTGTTGTCCTTTCATCTTGCTGAAGTCTCTGCTTACTGCTCTAATAGATGGGGCTGAGACAGCAAGCAGAAACACCATAATGTTTCTTTTGTCTAGGATATTCTCTACCTTTTTTTCTTAGGATATACAGGCATCTGACAAAGATCCAAACACAAAGGCAGCCCTATCTAAGGTTTTCAAAACACTGGCAATCACACCAAAAGCTTCCGATACCTAATTAGAGAAGTAAGTGCAACCACCAACACACTTCGAAGTCCTGGCCTCAGCAAAAGAGATGACCACCACTTTTCACCCACTTGAAGCCATACAAAGATAATCTAGATTACTCAGGCCAAATGGCAGCCAGGCACACACCAGCCTCCCTAGCTATAGGATACAGAGACCAGCCCAGTCAGACCAGCTCTCCTAACTTGTCCACAGGACTTCATCACCGGGCAGGCAAATGTCCTGGAAGCCACACACACTTACTTGCAGGACACACATATAGGGAGAAAAGAACAGAGAACTGGATAAAGGAACACTATGAAAACTCTCTCTCTCTCTCTCTCTCTCTCTCTCTCTCTCTCTCTCACACACACACACACACACACACACACACACACACACACACACGCTTGGAATGTATTTTGCATCCCTAGGTGGGCAGAGCTTACTCTTTACACACACTTTTGGGTCCCCTCATGGGATCCCCGGAGCGATCCATCCCTGGGAGTTTTCCCAGCGTGGTTAAAGCAGCAACTTTGGAGCAGTCTTTCCGCCCTCTTCAACTTTTCTCAGCTCTCCCTCAACTCCCAGAGGGCCGGTGGCGCCGGGCGGGACGCGGACTTCGGTGCCCTCCCCTTAGGGCAGCAGCGCCGAGGGGCGGGGCCGAGCAGCCGGCCAGGAAATACCCAGGAGAGGGTGTCACCTGTCCCTGACAACTTGTTGATTCCCAGGAGCGTCTGTTCGCTCAGGGCCCTCGAGTGGACTCTCTCGCCCCTCGGTCCCCCAGGCACGGCCCTGGGGAGCTTCGGAGACGCCAGGGCACCGCTCGCCCCCAGCATCACAGCCATGAGCAAGTTGGGCAAGTTCTTCAAAGCGGGAGGCTCCTCCAAGAGCCGAGCTGCTCCCAGCCCCCAGGAGGCCCTGGCCCGACTCCGGGAGACTGAGGAGATGCTGGGCAAGAAACAAGAGTACCTGGAGAATCGAATCCAGAGAGAGCTCGCCCTGGCCAAGAAGCACGGCACGCAGAATAAGCGAGGTAGGCTGGGGTTAGCTCAGGCCGCAGCTCTCCCTGCCCACCTGCAGCCTTCCCTTGGGGGCAGTCAGGCCCGCAGCACCCGGGTCTCCAGGAGGCCAGGTGGGCTCTTACAGCCTTACCCCTTACCCCTGGGCCTAGTGAAGGGAGCGAGCCGCGGAGGCACTTGTACCTCAGTCATCAACGTGAGCAACATTTTTACACCATATTTAAAGGACTCAAAATTAATACCAAAAAAGTGCATGATGAACACATAATCAAATTTTAAAATAAAGACAGGATTGGTATTACTGAATCTTCTTCTCTTGTGCCTGGCTTATAGGTTGTTCTATATGGCACTTTATTTAAAATTCTTTTTTTTAAATGTGCTTTTTTTTTTTTTGGATTTTTTGGTATTAATTTTGAGTTTTAAAAACATTGCCGTAACTACTACTTATCTTGATTACTGAGTCTTCTCTTAAATTTTGTTCCTGGCTCACCTTTTTATAGTTCAGCCCTATTGTCTTCAGTTCATTTCCTTTTCTGCTGTGTGTTTGTATAGCAAATCACACATTGTAACTTGTGTGTAAATCTCCAGTGAAGCATATTCTAGCATGTTCTGGCTTACCTTACTCCTTAGTTGTTTAAAACTTTAGTTGGCTCTTGTGCAGTTGAGATCCTTGACAACAACAAAACAACAATAACACAAATCAGAGAATTAAATATTAATTTTCCTATCACTGGCTTTTAGCACACACAAGGGGCTTTGCGTCAGTAATGAACCTTGGCGCTCCTTTCGTACCTTGTACCCTTTGTTCTTGGCCAGAGCTGATTGGTTTCTTCAGTATACTGCTCTCTCTCTAGGAACAGATCCAAATGTCACCCGTGGCGCATATAAAAAGCTAGTGAGAAGATGAAGTGATTTGTACTTAGAATACCAGGTCGGTGGCAGGCCCAGAAACAGAAGTGGCAACAGGACTCTGCTTACCTCCCAGCCCTGCGCGCGTATCTTTTAGTCATAATGAAGCCTTGGGAGCATGAAGTGCCCCTCGGTGATGCTGCTGTTGTTTAGTGCAGGAGAGAAACAATGTCTCATGAAAATCCTGCCTCTTCTTATAAACATGCACATGATACACACGTTTATCACTAGCAGTGTGAAGGCCCAGGCTCATTTCTCTCTGCTATTGCGTATAACTTTTGGTCCTATTATAGCCTGTTTTAGAGCTAACTACCGGTTTCTATTTTTACTTTATGTCTGAAAATATTTTAGGAAGTTATTAAATGGCAGTTTCTAAACAGAGACCATTCCATTATGGCTTGCTAAAAAGCCACCAGTCATTCTGTCACTCCACTCTGCTTCAGTTTGAGGTGCATTCTGGCATTTGCTTAATGTGTGTCAAGGCATTCTTCCTCTTTGTCACCTATTTGGATCTGTCTATATCTGCGTCTACAGTGGCTGCTCAGCAAATATTGTTTTTTAAAAAATTCGAAACACTGAACATCTGCTTTAAGGAACTGGGAAATGTGTAGATTTGCTTTCAGAGAATAAAATGCAAAATAATATGAGTTTTATTGATTTTTTTTTTCAGAAATGGTCTCCAATTGGCAATGTACTAAAGTGCATCACAAGCTAACTTTATACATAAAGAAAAAAAAGTTTAAAGACTATGCTAAGAGCACCAGTCTAACTTCCTTAAATCAGGGGATGTATGCAAGTATCAAGAGCAGCCAGTTGGTGTTAGAAAATCCATTCATTCTTTGCCATTCAACTCTGGGAGCTTCCCTGGTGTTAGCATAGTCTTGGTTCTACAGTGGCCCTTGTGAGTAAGCATAGGCCATCTGTAATATAAACTATGAAGTAAATCAATCACAGGCCGGCGTATTGGAAGCACTGCTAATATCAGAATCCCCTAAATGCACCAGATAACTTCATACACATAGTTACTGTCTTCCGTTAGCCACTTAGAATATTTTCACATGTATAGTAAAATAAAGCTCAATATATTCAATATTAAACAGTGGCTGTTGTACATGCCATAGCTAGCATGGCTGTCATTTACCTGATAACCAGAGTGACAGAATATACAGCAGTTGAAACTTTACTTCCAGAGATGGTTGATCAGCTATTGTGCTGTCAAGAATACAGAAGAGCCAGCAAGCATTGCATCATAAACTACAAGTTCTTCAATGATCTAGTTCTCTACAGCAGCAGAAGCCTTGACAGTTACCAATCTGAATGTTTTGTCAAACAAGTACCTTTTAAGGTAGCAAAATAAAAGAAATGGAATCTTATTGGTGAAATTACAAGTATTCTCTATTTTCAGGTTGGATAAAATGGTTTAGAAACACTTCCCTGTCCCCCATGTATAAACAGGTGGTAAGAATTTACTAGGTGCATAACAAACTTAATATTAGATGAGGCTTGATCTCAAATTAGTGCTGTGCAGTGGATTTCTGATTTGACTGCACCTCCCATAGGAAATGTTGCTTGTCTGCCTCAGTGAGCTTTTCAAACAATGTGTATTGGAGCACCTGGCAGGACATAGAATTGAGAATTCATCGTGCTTGTGAAATAGATTGACAAACTGTTTTGTCCTGCTTGCCAGTGTATGTTTGCTTAATAAGGTATATGTAGAATGTAGTCTGAAACTTGGTTGCTTTATAACTTGTAGCAAGGTAGTGCAGGAGTAGCTAATTCTCCTTATCTTAAACTTCTTTAGGGGTTACTATTATCATTTACCATTAAGAACTTGAGTATGCAAACCAAATTGGTTTTGCAACAACCATGATATCATAATAGTCAAAGACCTATTGGTCCAAAAGACTGGAGCAATATTTACAATTTAGTTAAAAACTTAAGAAAACCAGAAGTTTTAAAATTTTGTTTATTCAGATTACTAAACTCCTGCTTTATAGCCAGTGATCTTTGTGCAAAACCAAACTTACACATCACTTAATTTGTTTTCTACTTCTGAGCACCACCACCTACAGCAGTTTTTAATCCTGGCTGTATATTAAAGTCACCTGGATGCTGGGACACACTCCCAAACATTCTGATATATTTGTTTGGAATGGGTTCAGTTATCAGAGTTTTCAAATGTGCCCTGTTGTCAGGGGTCAGGATCAGAAACCCAAATCTGTAGTAATGTTAATGAGGTAGAAAAACCAGGTCTCTTCCTCCTCTGCTGCTTCCTGACCTCTTTCACATCCTGGCATCTGTGGGTAATGAGTATATATATGTATATACTCCATAATCAAGCAGTATTTTTATATACACATATATTTTTATACACACATATATGTATGGGCAATACATATATGTATTGGTGGTGTACTTAACAGCCTGACCTTTCTGGACGTGGGTGCACACTTGTAATCATAGTACTTGAGAGGCTGAAACAGGAGGATTGCAAGTTCTAGGCCAGCTTCAGCAACTCAACCAGGCCCTTAGCAACTTAGATCGTGTTTAAAAATAAAAAAATAAAATAGGGCTGGGGGTGTAACTCAGAAGTAGAATGCCCCTGAGTTCAATCCCCAGACACACACACACACACACACACACACACACACACACACACACACACACAGCTTGGCTTTCAGGGCAATTGGCTCTGGATTTGATTTCTAGCCCTATGTCATAGGCAGCTCTGTGACCTTAAGTCACTTACTGGCTTGTCTCATTCACTGCTTCCTTCTCCTCAGTGATAACACGAATCTTCAGAGTTGTGAAGATGAATGACATTATTGTGTAAAGCACTTGGTGAGGTTCTCTACAAGTGTCAGCCCATGGTATATAACAATTGCATTTCTTTAAAAAGCCAAAATCGGCCCACTAATTGGCCCAGATTTTGTCGTCTAGAATAACATCAAATAAATCTACTCCAGGGCAGCCATCACTCCTCCAAGTCTCCCTTTCCTTAACCTACCCATTCTCACTCCCTTAGACTCCTTACTGTGCTGGGGTCTGCTCACACCCACCGGGCCTGGTTTGGAGTGAGGTGGGAGAGAGATGCCCAGGACACACTTGTGTGAGCTGAGAATGAGTGCTGCCTTACCTTTTGTGCTCTGTGCACCTGTCTCCCCTCACCCTAGTCGTGGCCCTGTTGCTCACCTTGTCCAGAGCTGGGCAGCAACCTCAAATATGCGGTGAGATGAGGGTGGATCTGGGGTTATCTGCTTCAGCCTGCTAAACATGTGGAGCAACAGAAAGAAAAGGCTGTGAGGCAGAGGAGGTGAGTTGGGCCCAAAGCCCTCCTCAGTGTCATTACATACTATTCCAGTGAAGATTTGGTGTGGAGGAGGCTTTTTCCCTCTGCAGGAGTCTGGTGAAATGAGTCTCCAAGGCAGAGTGGCTCTGATAGAATAAGCCCCGGCTGTGGATTGACAAGGCTGACTTTGCTTTCAGAATCTTGCTGCAGACAGTCTGCTGTAGAGTGGGAATACGTGCACACTCCCATCTCTCCCTCAGCACTGGGGACCTCCATGGGCTCTTGTTTTGCATTTCAGTATACCTGTCATACAGCTGAGTTCTTCCACCCTCTGACATTGGGGACCAGAAGGACTCCAGCATGAAGAGAAGCACAGAGTGGGCTCGTTGAATGCCAGGCCAGTGATGGTGGAAGCCTGGGTCAGGTGCAGTGAGGCACCAGGCTGCAGGGCCCTGGTGGAAGTCCCCTGGGAGATACAGCTTACCTGGCGACCTCCTTTTAAAAGAGTTTGTCAGATGGTTCTCAGATCACCTGCATTAGACTCCCTTCGGGATGCTGATTAAAATATTTGCTCACAAATATCTGCTGAAGATTCTGATTCAGTAGGGTGAGCGTAAGATCCAGAAATCTGAACTTTGAACAAACAGCCCATTGCTTCTGATCCCTACTACACTTGGGAGCCTGTGACTGTTATACAATGAGTGTTCAACTGGAAGGGACTAATCTCTACTCGCTTTCTCCCTTCATCCCTTCCAATTATTCACCCCCTCTCTGCTGTCATTCAGATACCTGGATGAGAAATACTTGTCCACCTCCCCCTCTCTTTACTCCTGAAGAAACATGTGGGGAGCTTCTGATGGGTCCTCACAGCTGGTGACTTAGTTGCTTTAGGGATATTTGATTGGTCCATTTATATTATAACTCACACTAGTTATGGAAGGCCTCAGACTTACCCAGTGTTCAGATTACAACCAGGCACCCTCATATATAGTTCTTTTTGCCGTTGGTTATCTGATTACTTAGTGATTGTTTCGTACCATACTCAGTATTCTAGTACCTGAAAAATATGAGTTTTGTAACTGAGGTATTAACTAATACCTAGGCAAGGTCTTTGTCACCAGTCAACTGTCCCTTTCTCCTCTTGAAGATCAGATCATGGAAATGCGATCCCCCTCGCAGCCCCCACCACCAGTGTCAGAAGCTCCACTTGGGCATTCGCCCCACAGCTGGGGAGCCTAAAGCATCTGCACAAGCCCTGGGAATCCCATTCACTTAGCTGTTATTTAAAAGTTCTGCTGGCTGCCATACCCCTGTTAACACTAGCACAATTCACAATAGCCAAATTATGGAACCAACCAGGGTGTCTGACAGCAGATGAATGGATAAAGAACGTGCGGTGTATACACACAATGGAGTATAACTCAGCTGTAAAGAAAAAAAAAATGATGCCATTTGTAGGAAAATGGATGGAACTTGAGAACATCATGCTAAGGGAGATCAGCCAGTCTCAGAAAGTCAAGGGCTGTAGGTTTTCTCTCACATGTGGAAGCTAGAGAGAAAATAGAAAACAAACAGGATTTCAGCTAAAAGAGGAGACTAGTAGAATAATATTAAGGGATCAGGGTGGGGAAGGAAGAGGAGGGAGAAAAGGAGGACTGAGGAAGGAAACAGATAAAATAATATTATGTTCACATATGAAGGTATCACAAATCATCTCACTAATGTGTACTGTGAGGGAGGAGGGGGAACCAGGGTGGGATCCAAAGGGAAACACACAAGCACTGTACAAATATGAATGTGAGGCTTTGAGCCTCACTATGATGTATAATTACAGTCCACCAAAAATTATTGTAAAAAACCAGATACACTTCTGAGTTATACGACCTCCCTCTCCCCTCTGATCCCTTGCAAGGATCCTCTACTCTCACACCTCATTCCCACATGTAGGTCACTTAGGTACTATCAGTGCAGACCGCCCTGGGCCTCAGCTCTTTTGCTCTGTCAATATGGCCTCAGTTTGCATGTACTTTTTTTCAGGTGTCCACATCACTTTCTTTTTCCTTCCTGGATTTGTAAACAGTTAAAACTTTTGGTCAGATTAATACCCACTACTCTTATTTAAATCAACATGTTAAGCTTGTATTTAGTACTTTATTTCTATTAAACATCATCTTATTTTCAGTTGTCATAAAATTAAGAGTTCTTAATTCCAATTTTATTGTCTTGTGTGTGTGTGTGTGTGTGTGTGTGTGTAGTACTGGGGATTGAACCCAGAGGCATTCTACTTCCCAGCTACATCCCTAGCCCTTTCTTATTTCTTGTTTTGAAACAGGGTATCATTAGATTCCTGAGAGTCTCTCTACATTGCTGAGGCTGTCCTCAAACCTTCAATCTTCCTGTCTTAGCCTCCCAAGGACTGGGATTACAGGTGTGTGCCACCAGGCCTTGTTTTATTGTCTTTTATTTGAGTAGTTTGTGTTAGTTGAATCAGCCAGTCAGCCTTTTATGTTGTTGCAGAAATGTCTGTTGAAATATCAAATAAGAGCCGGGTGTGGTGGCGCACACTTGTAATCCCAGCATTTGGGAGGCTGAGACTGGAGGATCCGGGTTCTTGGCCAGCCTCAGCTACTTAGTGAGGCACTCCGCAACTGAGTGAGACCCTGTTTCAAAATAAAGAATAAAAAATAGGACTGGGGGTGTAGCTCAAAGGTAGAGTGCCCCTGGCTTCAATTCCCAGTACTGCAAAAAAAAAAAAAAAAAAAAAAAGAAATATCAAATAAGACAGAACAAAGGACAGAGCTTCATGGCTTCCCACTAGAGACTTCATTCCAAGAGAGCCTCTGCATGATAGCAACAATGCTTCGTTTCAAATTCAGCCAGGGGATGCTTGCTTACCAGTTTGATAGATCAACACTCATTGAATTCAGTTATTCACCTAGCTATGTATACACCTGGCCCACAATTCAACCCATATCATCTTGTTTCTCCAACTTTTTGTCTTCTCTCCGATAATACCCTATCTACCTTGGGAATCATATTCCTAAAACAAAACTGTCTGCACATGCCTGGATCTATAAATGCTTGTTTATGAACTGACAGTGTTTGAGCTTCCTGAGATTCACTACAGAGCTATATAAATGCCACACTAGGAAATTCTGTTTCAAGAGATGAGGAAAGGGTCAGGACTGTGGTCCTCAAAGCTTCCTGGATCACTTTGCTGTGCATGAGATGAGAAGGCCAGGAGGTGGTCTGTAGATTTTCCTTGAGTCAGTATCCAAAGAAACGATGCCCAAGAGGTTAGTTTGGTATTTTTCATCTTTGTGAATTCCTATTGGCTTCTGGTAGTCATTGTCTTATTTTCTAACGTCTCAGAATTAGAGTGCACAGCGTTTCTGCACTAGAAGCATTCTTTCGAGTATGTGCAGCATGGATTTTGACAGTTGGCTGATGTGTTCTGACACTTCTAGAAGAGCAGTTGGGTTTGTTTCTTATGTTACATAACACCACATCTACCTTTAAAAATCTTGAACTTGAGGAGTATTATAGACATTGGAATGTTCATTATTATTATTCCTCATTTAAATTTTAGTGTCTAGGTGGAAGAGACTGCATTTTGGCAAATATTTACATTGAGAAAATAATATAATTTTTCTTGATTTATACTATTTTGCAGCTTATTGAATCAGTCAAAATAAAACAGAATAAGGTAGAAAATTTACTACAAGACAGCATGAGTATACGAATGTCACAAGAGTTGTACAGTTTTGAGGAACAAGAGTAGAAGAGTACTGTGGACTTACCCACAGGTGCCTTAGTACTGCTGCTGGGTCTCTCAGCCTTTAGAACCGTTTATTTCAGATGATTTTCAAGCTAACAGATAATAAAAATATATGATATTCTAGCCAAGGAGAAGGCGTAGTATCTACTACTCAGTTTTTTGAGATTATAATTCTTTACTGTGGAGGTCAGGCCTGTAACATGGGTGATCTATTTTGTTATTCATTTTTTGTAATATATTTAATTGCTTATGGATACAATTGTCCTTTTTTTTTATTTTGTGGTACTGGGGATTGAACTCAGGGGCATTCTAACTCCAAGCTATACCCCCAGCCCTAGTTTTTATTCTTTATTTTGAAATAGGGTCTCACTAAGTTGCGGAGTGCCTCACTAGGTAGCTGAGGCTGGCCGCGAACCCGGATTCTCCGGTCTCAGCCTCCCAAATGCTGGGATTACAGGCGTGCACCACCACCACGCCTGGCTCTACAGTTGTCCTTCTATGAGACAAAATTATCACAGATACTTAAGAGATAATAGGATTTATTTCTTAAGTCACATTTTTTTTTTTTTATGGTACTGGGGATTGAACCCAGAAGTATTTTACCTTCGAGCTACACCCCCAGCCTGATTTTATTTTTTATTTGGAAACAGAGTCTCACTAGGTTGATGAGAGTCTCACTACTTGCTGAGCCTGTCCTTGAACTTCTGATCATCCTATCTCAGCCTCCCAAGTACTGGGATTACAAGCATGAGTCACCACTCCCGACTTTCAATCACATTCTTTATCTTCCCCTTTAAACTTAACAGGTATAGTACTTTTAGTATATATTACTGGTAATTTTAGTTTCTCCTACTTTTTCTGATTATCATTTGGTAGAAATTCAAACAAACACATAATTGGTTTAAACGTTTGAAGAAGAAACACAAAAGTAAGAATCTAGTTCAAAGATAATGCACATAATCAGCCATTTCCTGAAAAAATTATTTTCCTGTTTTAGAGATTTTGATTCCTTTTCTCAGATAAGTGGTGTTGATAGGGAACAGTTTGGTGGAACTAAATGGAACTTATTCCAAAGCATGTAAAGCCATGCTTTAAACTCCTAAACCTATACCAGTGGTTCTTTTAGCCACTTCTAAACCCCTTTCCTAGGTATTTCTAAAGTATAGATATCTCCTATGAGAAGATGGGGGATGAGCTCCTTAGGATGGGAGATGTCCTCCCTACCATCACTTGATGTGGCCCCTATCATCTCTGTCTCAATCTAGCAATTTAGTGACTTAAAATACCAACCTGGTAATTACTACCCGCAAAGGAAAACACACTCAAAAAAGCAAGCCAGCAAGAATGGTGGTTTTAAAATTACAGGCAAAGAAAAGGAGATCATCTCTATTAATAAAGTTGTCAGTCTTGCATTTGAAGTTAAATTCTTGATTTAAAAATTAGAAATTAGTGTCAAGTATCTAGCTTACATGAAATAAAGTTTACACATTTATTTTAGGCTTAAATAGAAATTTAGAGGAATAAAATTATGCAACCAAATATTTGACAAGCACTCGAAACATTTTATTCTCTATTTAAATAATTCCTAATGAATCTTTTTGGCTCTTTCATCTGCTGTTATCTGCTACATAGACATAATGGGTGTGTCTTATTTGCTGTAGCTATAACATTGTTCTACAGGCCTTGCTCAGTGAGCAGTGCTTTTTACATTACCATTTCTTTACATACGTTTAAAATACATAGCATAAAAGCAAATACAACCTTGGAGTTTGAAGAGATATGTTATCCTAATTCAAAAGTTCCACTCTGTTAATCACAGCAAAAAAAAAAAAAAAAAAAAAAAAAATATATATATATATATATATATATATATATATATATATAGAGAGAGAGAGAGAGAGAGAGAGAGAGAGAGAGAGAGTTGTTAAATTAATTTGCATATGTTTCAAATTTTTTACTTATGAAAACTGTCTAGATTTGTTTGGTCTTGTTTTTTTGTTTTTTGCGGTGCTGGGGATTGAACTCAGGAGCATTCTACCTCCGAACTACATCCCCCAGCCCTATTTTTTTATTCTTTATTTTGAAACCGAGTCTCACTAAGTTGCAGAGTGCCTCACTAGGTAGCTGAAGCTGGCTGCGAACCCGGATCCTCCGGTCTCAGCCTCCCGAATGCTGGGATTACAAGCGTGCGCCACCACGCCCGGCTTGGTCTTGTCTTTGAGAAATTAAAAAATAGATATGTATAATCAATTTTCAGGTAAACTTCTTTTTTTTTTTTTTTTTGCGGTACTAGGGATTGACTCAGGGGCATTCTACCTCCAAGCTATACCCCCAGCCCTATGTTTTATTCTTTATTTTGAAACCGGGTCTCACTAAGTTGTGGAGAGCCTCACTAGGTAGCTGAGGCTGGCCTCGAACCCGGATCCTCCGGTCTCAGCCTCCCAAATGCTGGGATTACAAGCGTGCGCCACCACACCCAGCTTCAAGTAAACTTCTTCCTAAAGAATTTCAAGCCAGGTGTGGTGGCACATATTTGTAATCCCAGTAGTTGGGAGTAATCCCAGTTTTTACTTGGGCAGCTCAGACAGGATGATCACATGTTCAAGGCTAGCCTGGGCAACTTTGGGAGACCCTGTTTCAACATAAAAAATAAAAAGTGCTGGGGTGTAACTCAAGAGATGCTCCTGGGTTCAATCCCAGTAAAACACACACACACACACACACACACACACACACACACACACACACGCACACAATTCCAAATGCTAATAGTCATTTTGAGTCATTCCAAGATTTGTTGACTACAGGTTCTCAAAGGAGTAATCATAGAATCATAGGTTGTAAGACCTGAAAGGGATTACAAGGATACCGTGTGTAGGTCCTTAAACTTCAGGTGTGAAACGCCTGTATGCCATATATACAATGCTGCGAAATATTGCTGCATCATACAAACAAGGAATTTTTATAAGGAGATAATAGAACCATATTGAACAAATGTTTATATATAACATTAAAGTAAAATATAGTTAGAATAAGTTACACATATAAGTATATGTCTATAAATTTAAGCATAAGCACCCATTTCTGAGTTTTTCTGTTTATATTTGCTGTATTCATATTCAGACTGTTTTTCCTATATTCTAGGAAAAGAGAGGTTATGGATAATACTAGTAGCAAGTAAAAAAAATCATTCAATCATTTGTATATTCTGCTTGATGTTAGTCAATTAATTGGGTTTTCACAAAGAATATCAAGTAGATTTTAATTAATGTATTGGTCTGTTGTTCCAATAACAGATTACTTCCACTTGCCTGGCAATTGACCTCTGAAGCGATTAATTAAAAGGGATGAGAATTTCACTGGGTATTTAAAATAAGTCTTTTACACTAATGTGTCTTCCTTTTTTGCCCACTCAAGGTTGATAACATTTTTGAATCATAAGCTTCTCCTCAGATTTACCTCCTCTAATATTCTCTTGCATGATAACCTGGCAGCAAGAATTGCCTCATTTTCAAAAACAACTGCAAGATCTTTAGAATGAGGAGAGGAGCATCATTTCTGTTGGAAAACAACTTTAATTTCCTTTATCCATTTGCTCTCTCTGGAGAAGGGAGAGGGCACTAATCAGGTTTTCTTTCTATTCTTTTACACATTGTAATATTATTAAATCACCATTTTTTTTTTAAAAAAAAGCACAAAATTAACTTCTCAGGCACCTCTCTTGTGGTTGTACAATCCCATATATCATTGATGTGTTCTAGTCTTCTTTTGGCTTGCTATTTACTCTCCTTATGACATTTAATATTGGTGAAACCTCTGGAAATATAGAGGTTATATATAAGATCCAGCTGTTGTGGCAAGCTGGTCTGATTTGTTCTATTTTTGAGGTTTATGTTCCTGATTTCCAATATTTCTCAGCAGAAATTTCACCTTGGAATGAGGTTTGCAGTAGGAGAGCAGTCATGTTTTCATTGGTCAGTGTGTTATATATGTGTGTTGACAGGCACCAGGCTTCATCTGCTTTGCCTCCTCTTGAAGCCTTCCTTTAGCCTCCAGAGAGCTCTTAAATTTCCCTGTGCCTCCACTGTCCCTTGATCACGTCTCATTATTCTCTCCAACTTGAGATGACACAGTTCCTATAACATCGTAGGTGCTTAATACATGCTTCTTTATGTGATGCTGGGCACCAAACCTAGGGCCTTGCACATGGTCGCCAAGTGCTCCACCACCGAGCTCCACCTCAGCCCCAATAAATGTTTAGGGAATGAGGAATAAGTCACCGATTGCCCGTTTCATGTTTTGCCTCTCTGAGATTATAAGCTTATTTCTGTGTCTCTCTCCAGTACCTAAAAGTGCCGGGCATATGGTAAATCTTCAGAAGGTAAGTGTTAGGTGACTGAAATTAATGAATATTTTTTGAAAGTGCAGAAGTCCAGGGAAATTCATAATGGGATGCCCCTGGCCAAATGACTGTTTAAAAGTTCTACTATTTTCCCAATCTAACCTGTGACTTTGAACAGAAATAATTTGTTTTTATTCCACTTAGGAAATGTTCAGGATGCTTATTCAGATTATTGTTTTTGAGAATTAAAACTATGTGCCACAAATGGAAGGTATTGCTTAACTAATGAGGTGAGTTGTATATGAGTAAGAACAGGGCTTACACTAAATTTCCTCAAAGAAAACACGATCATAGCTGGGTGTGAAGGCCTGTGCCTATCATCCCAGTACTTGAGAGGCAGAGACAGGAGGATCAGAGGTTCGTGCCAGCCTCAGCAACTTAGTGAGACCCTATTTCAAAAATAAATAAATAAATAAATAAATAAATAAATAAATAAATAAATAGGGCTGGGTATGGCTCAGATATAGATTCCCCTGAGTTCAATCCTCAGTAACCCCTCCACACACACACAAATCAAATGATCATGAGACTTCCTAGATACAAGTGAAAGCTGATGTAACTAATCATGTGAGACAAACCTCTCTTAGCGCCTCATCTGATAATTCTCCTCTAGACTGGCCTGTACCTGGGTAGAAGAAGAGCCGTCATGCAGTTTCACATTTCATGAGCTGGATGTCTATATACTGGACATAATGAGTCCCACAGGGTTCTTTCTGTTTGCCACCTAATGGGTTACCACATATGAGTGCAAAACAAAAAATGATCTTTAAAACCAACATATCATATTCGCTGCATGAGCAATGAAACTTCAACTCTTCTTTTTTAAGTTATCTGACACAAATGACTGAAAACTTTCCTCCTTCAGCAGTACACTAAAGTTGCATAGGGTGGTTTTAGTTTGGGTTCCAGTAAATGTGATTCTTATATGTCAGTCCCAATCCTCAGTGGACTCCAGTAAGGATGCTAAAGGTATTCCCTTAGCAGAAGAACATAAAGGACATTGTTCTGCAACTCCATTGCTGAAGGAGCCTCACTGTTAAGGGAGGAGACAAAACTCTTGGCTGTTTTTTCCACCACAAATGAGTACAATAGATTCTTTTGTTTTAGAAAGAATGTTGTCTAGCTCTCACCAGCTGCTTAAAAGCACATGTTGGGAGTTTCGGAGATTTAGTTATACCTTCAAAACAGGTTAAACTACCTGGTTCTAAAAGTCTCCTTCTTGGCCATATCAGGAGCAATGCTTGATTTACGACATTTGTTACATGCCTTTGAAGAAAAAAAAAGTCACAGTAAATGTCAAGTGTCCTGGGATTAGATCTAGTCATACAGAGGTCATTGGCTTTCTTTGTACAGGATGTTATTTAAAATATAAATTAGAAGCCTGGCACGGTGGTGCACTCCTGTAATCCCAGTACTTGAGAGGCTGAGACAGGAGGATCGCAGGTTCAAGGACAGCCTAAGTAGCGAGATGCTCATCAACCTAGTGAGACACTGTTTGAAATAAATATATTTGTTTCATATATATTTGTTTCTAATATACATGTATATATATTAGAGCTGCATGTAGTGGCACATGCTTATAATCCCAGTACTTGGTAGGCTAAGATAGAAGGATCTCAGATTTGCAGTCAACCTCAACAACTTAGTGAGGCCCTCTATAGCTTAGAGAGATTCTCCTTCAAAATAAAATAATAAAATAAAGCTGGGGGTGTAGCTCAGAGGTAGAATGCTTCTGGGTTCCATCTGCAGGACCAACCAAACCAAACCAAACCAAAACAAAACAAATCCATATATATTTATATCAGCATTTCAAAATTGGGGAGTTTTGCATGCAAATTTAGATTTCTTGCTCCTCTTCCTGTGTATGTGTAGTATTGAGAGTACTGGGGATTGAACCCAGGGACATTCTACCTCTGAGCTACACCCCCCAGTCCTTTTTTATTTTTTATTTTGAAACACAGTCTTACTGCTGCTGAGAGTCTCACTATATTACTGAAGCTCTCTTTGAAACTGTGATCATCCTATCTCAGCCTCCCAAGTACTGGGATTACAGGAATGTGCCACTAGGCCCAGCTTTCTTGCTTCTTTTGAACACATGGAAGGCTGGGCCTGCTAGTCTGCTTGGCAGCCATAGACTAAAGCCCAGCAGTGCTTCTGTTTCTTTCAGACCCATGTTCCCAGGCCTCTGGGTCCCCACTTCTTTCTCTTGACTCTTTGAGTTTACGACCAGTTTCTTAGGCCATTTCTTGTCATGCTAGGACTATTTTTTTTTATTATTCTTATAGAGAAACATCTCTCTTTGTCCTGGGAGAGAAAATAAGTCCTTTACCCTGACCCCATCTCTGTAAGTGATTACTTTCATTACCCGCCTGGCTCCGTCTGAGTTTGGGACTCTGGGATAAGCCAGTCTGTAGTTTGCAATATGAGAGTTATAGTGTAGGTTGAGATCCCATCTCTTGGTGAAGTTTTGAATTTCTCCTGAATGCTATGAAAGGCAGAAACCTTATGTTAATGTAGGCATACAAAGTTGTGTCCAATACAGAGGGAAATACACCAGGCAATGGTTGCATGTATGTTTGTACCATTTTGAATCTCACTGTGATGTATAATTACATTATACTGACAAAAATATAAAAAATAAAGAACAAAACTGTGCCCAAACCGGAATTTATTAGTAGGTAACATTTGCAAGGTTGGAAGTTATATGGTGTAGCTTCTCCATGGGGTCTGACAACCTGTGAAAGAAATGCAGCAACGACAAAGATCTCTAATATTCAGCAATTACTCACTGTGTCCTGGGCACTGCACTAAGTGCTTTACATACATTATTTCATGTAGTTCTTAACAACTGAATCAGTTGTATCCCCATTTCCCAGTAAGCTAAGCAACATATATAAAGCCATATATCCATGGATAGAGGGAGCCCAGGTTTGAAAGCGGGTGACTTCACAGTACAATGTCCTATTGTCATCTTCTAGGTGCTGTTATTATTCAAGTGAGGTAACATCAGTTAAAAAAAAAAGTTAAGGTTCTACATCAGGATTATTGCACGCAGTTATTAAATGGTAGAAGTAGAATTAAAATATAGGTCTAGAGCCGGGCGTCGTGGTGCACACTTGTAATCCCAGCATTCGAGAGGCTGAGACCGGAGGATCTGGGTTCGTGGCCAGCCTCAGCTACCTAGTGAGGCACTCTGCAACTTAGTGAGACCCAGTTTCAAAATAAAGAATAAAAAATAGGGCTGGGGGTGTAGCTCGGAGGTAGAATACCCCTGAGTTCAATCCCCAGTACCACAAAAAAAAAAAAAAAAAAAAAAAATAGGTCTAGAGACTCCAATATTTCTTTTATACCAGATTATATATTTCGATTTTCCAAAAGGTGATCTATAATTAATTTTTACCAGGAAATATGGTCTATGTCTCAATGAAGAACTGTAAAAATTTTTCTTGATTTTTCAAGAAATGCTTTTGGTTCAGTGGGTATGCAGGGTTCTAAGCAAGTGTAGGAACTGAACCAACCTGACAAGACAGGAAGGAGATACTTTGAACATTCTACTTCCGGGTATGTTGGGTGGAGATGTGTATGTTTGGATTTTAGTTTTTTAGTGTTCTCTGATGAATACCATTGTTTGTTGTACCTATTGAAATATGCAGATGTTTTGTAATATTGTGTTCCTATTATGGTGAGTTATACTGAAAAAATGGGTCATAAGAGTGTTTCCTGAAGAGGCTGCTCTCCTGAAAGGGAAGGCTTCTCACAGCTCTGTGTGAGAAGTGGGTGGGTGAAATTTGTTTCTCAAGAGTTATCAGAAATAAAAGGTACAATCATATTAAGAATGTTACAAAAATCACTGTTTTTGATCATAATATTTAGTTGCTATATCCCTGCAATTCACAGGGACTGTACAAAGTGTTTTCCATAAATAATCAACAATTCTTACCCTTCCCCATTCCCAAAAGAGCAAACTGAAGGTCAAAGCAGGGAAGTGACTTGCCCAAGAACATACATCTGTCAAGTCATGGAAGAGTGCTTTATACTCTGGCCTTGAAGGCCATACTCTTCCCACTATACCATAGTATTATTATACTATGGTCACAAAATTATAAAAATTTACTCATTTAATGTTATCATCTATAAAATGGCTAAGTCTAGTATCTATTCTTGGGTTTTTGTGAGTGCTAGATGGCATAAAGCACGTAATGCATGAATGCATGTAAAGCACTTAGCACCAGTTTGGCATATAGAAAGTTTTCAGTAACCGTTGATTTTTGTTATATATTTTGTAGGTCATGCGCCAGGACCTGGACTAGCAGAGACGTAAGAGTCTCTGTCTTTCTTTAAAGAGCTTAAAGCATAGGAGAGGTGAAGTAGAACCAATTTTATAAATCATTACCATATACCATGATAGATACGGCCGTAGCTATGGACCCACAGGCTGAGTGACAATGCAGAGAGGAGCTGGCCGTTCTCCCTGTGTGGTGGAGGAAATGCTAACACAGCTTGCTCATTATCATGGCGAACCTCTCTGAAGTGTATGTTGTGAAAATATTCAACCATTTAAAAAAAAATGAATGCTTTCCTAGAGGACAGGTTCAATAAACAAAAGCTATTCTATAATTAAAGTATAAATGTGGTTCAGTAAGGACTTCAATTGTGGCATTGAACCAGGAGAGGGAAGCAGAGCAGAGCTGGATGTGACAGGACCCCACAGGGAGCAGGGAGGCTGGGCCGAAAAGTCATCACTTACAGGGAAGTACAAATATTCCATACCCCAACGAAAGCCTTTCTTTGGCAATTGTAGGACTCCCCAGAGTGTGCTCCCTCCCTCCCAGAGATCAAAGCATGCCTATTGGCATCCCACCCACTTACCAAATAGAGCTGCCAGTAGCCTTCTTTCTCAGCAGAGAGGCCTCCTCCAGAAACACTCTTAGATATTGACAAGACACACAGCTACTTTCATTAACTATTCTAGTCTTTCATTTATAAATATGCACAGATAGTAGAAGTTCAGAAGGAGTCTGAGAAAAAGCAATTGCATGAAGGATCAAGATAAGCAAAGCAAACAATTGAACCCAAGAGCAAACAGGAACTGTATTATGTATCTTCAAGGAGATTCAAGAGGCTAGTGCAGCTATGAGACAGGAACACACTGCCATAAAAATCTGAAGGTAGAAAACAAGAAAAAGTTCTTAGAAATTAAAAACAAAAATATAACTTAAAGGGTAAGAAAAAGTAAAATAAATGAAGTTGAAGACTGAATCAGTGATCTGGAAAATTAAGTGAAGAAATCCCCCCAGGTCAAAAAGGTGAAGAGATAAATTAATAGATTATATGAAAGAAGCCAGTACTGATCTCAAAGGGATTTCAGAAAAGAGAAAACAGAATATTTGTAGTGGCAGGAAGAGTAGTATAGATAGTTAAATAAAAATAAGTAGGGATTTTAGAAGACAGTAAACAGAAATAATGGAGAACAAAATAATAAAAGGAATAATTGAACATGATTTCTTCCAGCTAAAGGAGGACTTGATTCTTCAGAATAAAAATACTTAGTTGGAACAAACTGAAAAACAAAAGGCACATGCCTAGAATTATACTGGTAAAATTTCATAACTCTAAAGTAGAAAGTAAAATCTTAATTATTTCCAAAGGAGGAACAGAAAAGCAGATTATCTACAAAGTATATTTTGATTAAACTTTTGAAATGTTCACTACTCTAAGATAATGGAATAGTGTCTTAAAGTTTTTGGAATATATTATACCCAGAATTTTGTAAAACTAAATTATCACTCAAGCTTGAAACAAAGTGAAGATATTTTCAGACCTATAGATATTCAGAGAATTTATATCTATGTACTTTTTATGATTAGATCTACAGTATCTATATTTATGTCTATGCACTGAAAATACTTTCCTGGAAAAAAAAAAAAAGAGAATATTCACTCCAGTAAAAGTTAAAAACCATGTAAGACACAGAACAATGTGGACTACAAAAATGAATAGTAAGACAATAAGCCACTAAATCCTATAGTTTAGTGTAAATAACTAATTGTGACTGTGAAGTTTAATGCAATTGTTAAGATAGAGTCCCTTAAAATTGAAAGGATAAGATTAATCATCTGGAATTAATAAAATTGCAAATTATGTTAATCAGACATTGTGAGGTTCAGAGCAGGAAGGTAGTCTTATTTGGGAATAGCAAATTATAGATACTGATCAATTAATTTTCAACAGTGTTAGAAAACTTATTTAATTATACGTGTGTTTTAAATGCAAGTATATTCATCGAGAGAATAAATTTAGTATGTATAATCATTAAAGGGAAAAAATGAACAAGGATATTTGACCAATCTACATAGAGACAAGAAAGCAAAAAATGGTAAAAAGCACAGTAAACAGAAAAGACACCAACAATGACAGTAAAAAGACCATATTCAATAATCTCAGCTATTACAATAAATAAGACTGAGTTAAAATTTTACATGGAAAGATAAGAACTCTAAATAGCTTAAAAATATTCACACAAACTAAACTTCCAAGTATATGCTATTTGTAGTTGACATCCTAAAAAAGCAAATTAAAAGCAATTTTGCAATAGAGATCCATATAAAAGTTATTTCATTCATCTGTTCATGGACATCTTGGCTGTTTCCATAGTTTGGCAATTGTGTAGCTATAAACATAGATACACATGACTAGGTCTGATAGTTTGGTTTCCATTCTTTTGGGTAGATTTTCAAAAGTGGTATTGCTGGATCATATGGTAGGTTCATTCCCATTTGTCTGAGGATCCTACATACTGTTTTCCAAAGTGATTGCACTAATTTGCAATCCCACCAGCAATGTATTAGGGTTCCCACTTCTCCACACCCCCACTAGCATTTGTTGTTACTTGTGTTTTTTATAATTGCCATTCCGATTGGAGTTAGGTGAAATCTCAAGTTAGGTGAAATCTCAAAGTTTTGATTTGCATCTCTCTGATTGCTAATGATGCAGAACATTTCCTCAAACATTTATTGGCCATTTGTATTTCTTCTTTTGTGAAGTGTCTATTTAGATCCTTTGCCCATTTTTTTTTTTTTTTTTGATTGGGTTATTTGTTGGGTTAGCTGTTATTTTCTTGAGTTCTCTGTATATCCTAGATATTAGACCTCTATCAGAAGGGTAACTGGCAAAAATTTTCTCCCACTCTGTGGGCTCTCTGTTGAGGTTCTTGATAGTTTCCTTTGCTACACAGAAGCTCTTCAGTTTAACGCAATCCCATGTATTGATCTTCCTTTGAGTTGCTTGTGCTTTTGGGGTCTTGTTGAGAAAGTTTTTACCTGTACCTATGTGTTGAAGTGTTGGGCCTATGCCCTCGTCAAGTAGCTGCAAGGTCTGTGGCCTGACTTCCAGGTCTTTGATCCACCTTGAGTTGACTCTTGTGCAAGGTGAGAAAGTGGGATTTATTTCCATTTTCCTGCATATGGTTAACCAGTTTTGCCAATACCATTTGCTAAACAGGCTATCTTTTTTCCGATGTGTTTTTGGCTCCTTTGTCAAAAATCAATTGTCTGTAAGCACATGGGTCTGTTTCTGAATCTTCTATTCTGCTCCATTGTTCTATGTGTCTGTTTTTGTGCCAGTACCATGCTATGGGATATGAACACAATGGAATTTTACTCAGCCGTAAAGAACAAAATAATGTTATTTGCAGGGAAATGGATGCAACTGGAAAACATTATGTTAAGTGAGATTAGTCAGTCACAAGGAGTAAAAAAGCATATGTTCTCCCTAATGTGTGGATGCTAGGGAGAAGATGGGGCATAAGAAGGACTCCAGATGAAAAAGGAGAAGCCCTGAGAAGCAAAGAAGTTGACTTAGCTGAAGATGATGGACGGGGGGAGCACCCTAATGCACATGATGAACTTTCACAAACATATCAAAGTCAATCACTAAACTGAACTTGAGAAGGAGGGAGAGTGAGGGAGTGGGGTGGGAATAGGGGAAGGGGTTAAATGAGAAATGTGTTCCTATATGCCTTTATCAGCTTGTATACATACAAAGAGGTATGACTACAATGCACCAATTAATATAAAATATAAAAAAATAAAAGTTATTACAAACAAATTTTAATCAAAAGAAGGCCAAAATATTAATGTAATATCAACCAAAATTAAATTTAAGGCAAAAGATCAAATAAGACAGAGAATAATGTTTTATACTGATTTTTAAAAAGTTTTTTGCAGTTTATTAATCCTCTAATGAAAACTTCATAGTCAATCACCCCAGATAAAGTCACTGCAGAATCTTTATTCCTGCTTTTTGCCAGTACCAACACTGGTCTTTGCAGTCCCCCAGGCATTCTTTGTTCTGTTCTGTGTCCTTTTCCCTGTTTTCTTGAGGCCTTCTTCTCATATAGGCATGTCTTGCAAGACAATGTTTGTGTTCATTTTTCTTTGCATAATCCAAGGATTATGTAAACCAAAGCCAATTAGTTGTCTTGCCACCACCAAAATGAGTTCTGAGTCCAAAATGTGGTCTTGTATCTTTTGGTTAGTTTTCCCTGAATTTCTGTCTAAGGTACTGCTACCTTTTCAAGGGGCAGGATATCAGTACCTCTTTGTTTCCTCTAAAATAGTTGGTTGACTATTAACTCCCTTATTCTGATAGTTACTGTGTCTCTCATGGTGGCAGCCAATCCTCAGGCAGCCAGAAAGTGTGCAAACGAGATCTACTAATTATTAATAAAATCCACCAAGAAAATATAATGGCTATGAGTCTTTGTGAAACAATGAAAAACATTGGGACAAATAAATCTGTTGGAGATACAGGAAGAAATTGATCAACAGAAAGGTAGGAGACATCTCTTAGAAATCTCTGTTGCAATAACTTAACTGCTCCCCCTGAATACACAAACTATTTGAGTTCTTTTGCCAAATCTTTAATTATCATTCTTCTGCTGCTCTTCTCTTGCACTTTTCCTAAATGCCTTATTAAAATATAAATTTTAGGTTTTTTTGGGGGGGGTGTGCCTATCAAAGTGCCAGCTCTCTTAGTTTTCTGGTTTCAGAGTGAAAGGTAAGGTTATCTTGCTAAATGGTGAATGGGAGGGTCAGTTGGATGTCGTTTCTTTAAAGACAATGCTTTTTTATCTCACCATTGTGCCACTAAGTTCTTGAGAATGACGGAAGCTCCACTGATTTCATAGTTAGGTGTAACCTTAATGGTCATCTTACAGTCATTTCCTATCAAGATATGCAGGTTGGTGCTCTAGGTTCTGGTTCCAGTTGCCACTAGCTGTCTGCCATGAAGCAAGTCACTTAATTTCTTTGGGTCTCAGTAAACTTGCCTTTACAGAAATAGAACTAAAATCAATAACCATTAACTTTCACTCCTCTGAAGATTTATTTTTCTTTTGCATACTTTTTACTCATGTATTTTAAATTTTTAATTGGTGCATTGCAACTACATACCTCGTGTGTTTCCCTCTGCATCCCACCCTACTATCCCCCTCCTTTCTCCCGAAACATGCTACTGAGGGTGGTCGTGGTATCTTTAAATGTGAACATAGCATTATTTGGACTATTTCTTTCCTCAAGCATCCTTTCCTAGCCCCCTTCCTCCCCCAATCTCCTCCCACTATTCTAATAGTCCCTCTCCTTATTTTCATGAAGTCCCCTTTCTCAACTACTTTCTCTCTAGCTTCCACATATGAAAGAAAACATGTGACTCTTGATTTTCTGAGATGGCTGATCTCACTTAACATGTTGTTCTCTAGTTCCATCCATTTTCCTGCAAATGAAATTTTGTTTTTCTTTGTGGCTGAGTAAAACTCCATTGTGTATATATATCATGTTTTCTTTATTCATTCATCTGTTGATAAAAACCTAGGTTGGTTCCATAAATGGCTATTGTAAATTGTGTTGCTATGAAAATGGGCATGCATGAGTCCCTATAGTATTCAAATTTTAATTCTTTTGGAAAAATACTGAGAATTGTTACAGCTATGGTGGCTCTCTTTCTAGTCTTTTGAGGAATCTCCATACTGATCTCCACAGTGGTTGTACTAATTTACAGTGACCCTAACAGTGCACAAGTGTTCTTTTTTTTTACCCCCCACATCCTTGCCAGCATTTATTATTGTTTGTATACTTGATGATTGCTATTCTAACTGGAGTTAGATTAGCAATCTCTGTGTAGTTTAGCAATCTCTGTGTAGATTAGCCAACTCTCTGTAGTTTTGATTTGCATTTCCCTGATAGCTAATTATGTTGAACATTTTTTCATATATCTATTGGCCGTTTGTATTTCTTCTTTTGGAAGTGTCTATTCAGCTCAACTGTCCATTTTTAATTGGCTTCTTTTTTCTTTTTTATCAGTACATTGTAATCATACATCTTAATGAAGTTCAGGGTGATGGAGGCATACATGCGTACATGCATTCCTCCAGTCCCCACCCACTCCCTCTCTCCCTCTCTCTTGCCACGGTCCGATGCTCCACACAGTGATTGGCTTTGATAAGTTTGCCTATGTACATTATGTCCATTGAAATGTTTCTCTCTTCAAGTCTTCCTCCCTCTTCCCGTCCCTTCAGTTAGGTCCCCACCTTCACTCCAATGAGGTTTCTCCTTTTTTGTCTGTAGTCACTCCTGTGTCCTAATTCCTCCCTAGCTTCATTTGCAAGGAAATGGATGGAACTGGAGAATATTATTAATTGGCTTATTTGTTTTTGGTGTTAAGTTTTTCAGTTCATATATTCTAGATACTAGTCCTCTGTCAGAGGATTAGCTGGCCAAGATGTTCTCCCGTTCATAGGCTTGCTCTTCACACTCTTGTTTCCTTTGGCTGTGAAGAAGAAACTTTTTAATGTTATGGCATCCCATTTATTAGTTCTTGGTTTTATTTCCTGGGCTTTAGAGGTCTCATTGAGGAAGCCTCTGCCAGTACCTATATTTGGAGAGTTTCTATGATTTCTTCTAATAAGTTCACAGTTTCTGGCCTAATTTCAAGATCTTTGACCCATATTGATAGGGGTCTAATTTCATTCTTAAATGTATGGATATCCAATTTTTCCAACACCATTTGTAGAAGGATGTCTTTTCTCCAATGTATGTATGTATGTGTGTGTGTATATCTGGAGATTGAACCCAGAGGCATTCTATTTCCAAGTTGTGTTTTGCAAACAGAACCTCACTAAGTTGCTGAGGCTGGCTTTGAACCTGTGATCCTCCTTTCTCAGCCTCCCGAGTACTGGGATTACAAGCATATGCCACCACGCCTGGCTTCCAATGTATATTTTGGCATGTTTGTCAAAAATAAGCTGGTTGTGCCGGGCGTGGTGGCACACGCTTGTAATCCCAGCATTCGGGAGGCTGAAACCGGAGGATCTGGGTTCGCAGCCAGCCTCAGCTACCTAGTGAGGCACTCCGCAACTTAGTGAGACTCGGTTCCAAAATAAATAATAAAAAATAGGGCTGGGGGTATAGCTCGGAGGTAGAATGCCCCTGAGTTCAACCCCCAGTACCGCAAAAAAAAAAAAAAAAAAAAAAAAAATAAGCTGGTTGTAAGTGTGCAGATTTTTCTCTATATCTTCTAGTCAGTTGGGCTATGAGCATATTTTTATGCCAATATCATGATGTTTTTGTTACTATAGGTCTGTAGTATAATTTGACATCAGGTATCATCATGCCTCCCACATATTTCTTATTGCTAAGAATTGCTTTGATCTGTCTGTTTTTTTTTCTTGTTGTTGTTCTTTTATATGCATTTTAGCATCTTTTTTCCTAGTTGTTTGAAGAATGACATTGGTACTTAGATAAGGATTGCGTTGAATCTGTAGATCATTTGTTAGTATGGCCATTTTGACAGTATTTATTCTGCATATCCAAGAACATAGGAGGTCTTTGCATCTTCTAAGGTCTTCAATTTCTTTCCTCAATATTCTGTAATTTTCATTGTAGAGGTCTTTAACTACTTGGATAGATCTCATAGCTTTACCTATCTTTTTTTTTTTCTCTAAAACTCAGTACTGACAGAAAGATTTGTATGGCATATTTTGTAGAATATGAAAACTGACTTTTCATCCTTTTCCATCTGTCAGATCTTTGGAAGAAAAATAGCAAAATGAGAGAGTGGTAGTGGTTGTAGCAATTGAGAGGACAGATGTTGCCTTGAAGTGTCTCAGGGTTACTTAGCATCCTCTTTGTTAGGTATCAGCATCTCTCTGTGTTTAGGCCTCTTCACTCACAAATGTGGCCTCTCCCTTATTCAGCTGCATTACAGGCACTGAAGAGAAAAAAGAGATTTGAGAAGCAGCTCACTCAAATTGATGGCACCCTGTCCACCATTGAGTTCCAGAGAGAAGCCCTGGAAAACTCCCACACCAACACCGAGGTCTTAAGGAACATGGGCTTTGCAGCAAAAGCGATGAAAGCAGTTCATGAAAACATGTGAGTAGCTTTGATTTCCCTTTGAATCATCAATGTCCTCAGCATTTGAAGAGCCTTTTAAATTATATGACATTTTGGGCAGGATTATACTCACCTATTTGAGGCTTGTTGGCATATTGATGGAATGTTTTCTCAGAGGTAGATTAGAGGTTACAGTGACAGAAAGACAAAAACAAAGAACGCATGAAAAGAGGGAGTTTATTTTTACCCTAATTTTTCACAGTTCCCTTCATGATTGCCTGAAACTCCACTGGTAAATACCTTAGTTCTATAATTAAAAAAGACATCTGTGCAGGTGTTAGAGCTGTAAAATGGTGATAATCAGAACTGACAAAGAGAATGCAGATGGGAACCGGGCAAAGTGGTGCACACCTGTAATTCCAGTACTTAGGAGCCTGAGACAGAAGGATGACAGGTTCGAAGCCAGCCTCAGCAATTTAGTGATGCTCTCAGCAACTTAGTGAAACTGTTTCCAAATAAAAAATAAAATAGGGTGGGGATGGGGGATGTAGCTCAGAGGTAGAATGCTCCTGGGTTCAATCTCCAGCACCAAACATGAATGGATATATGCAGATGCTTGGCAACTTGAAATAGGATGATATTTGGGTTTTCTTTGTTAATTTGCTTGTTTTTAACCAAATTCCCAGATAGTTCTGATACTATTCAATGTTTGAAAATCACTGACATAGAATAATAGTTTATGGGGATCAAATTTTATACTTTGGGGATCATATTCGCTGGCTTCTAACCCACAACTCTCTATCTCTTAGGCAAATGGCTTTCCGTCTCCCAGATTCAGTTTCCTTATTAGTCATTTCTCTTGTATCCATTTTGGAGCTAATAATGGGACTTATTTCATGTAGTTGTTGTGAGATTCGATGAGATACTAGACAACATGCACTTAGCGTAGATCCTGGCACAGAGTACACACTCAGTAATCAACTTTTATAGTGGCAGTGGGGTTAACAGAAATTTGGTTTGCATTCACACTGGGATTAAATGCCTGGCATCTGATTCTTTCCTGATATTGGACATGAGAGTGGAGTCCTGGCCAAAGATGCACAGGAGCAATGAGTGCTGAGGGAGGTAGACACATTTCCATAGGATGGGAAAGACAGGAGAGGTAGAGGCTATGTCAGGAAAGCCAGCCTTGCTGATATTTGTTTTTGCCTTGGTGATTCACAAACAATCAGCCGCCATTCTGTCAGCTTCAAAGGGATTATTAGATTCAATATCAGGCTCAAAATTCTTTATGGTTTCCAAAACATATTACAAAATGAGCCTTTCTTCCCAGGTCGCTCAGTAGCATCACATCATTGTGTTTCTTTTGAGAAAAATTCACTCCCAGACCCAAATTTTAGTAACACATTTCTCAAACTCCTTTTGATAAATATATTCATTATAAATATGATAATAATGATTGGTGAGAAAGGGTGATAGGAGAGCGATAAAGTATTCCTTTTGATCAAAACATGGAATCATGTCAAAGTACTCTGCTTTTATAGTACATAGAGTCTGAGAAATTAAAAAAAGATGCATTCTGTTAGGACTTGAGCTTTCAGTGTGTAGGTTACTTAATAATGAGGGACACTGTCATTTCTCTTCTATCCATTCCATTTGGCCTAGTTTCAGAGTTGGAAGGATGACTTGGAGGCAGGGTATTACAGAAACAGTGCAGAATCTGTCCTTTAGACCAATGTCTTAGGCTGGTGGTCAGGGGCCAGTGAGGCTCAGGTGCTAGAATCTGTCCTGAAGCAGCCGTCCCTCCTGAAGCAGCTGTCCCTCCTGACCCTATGGCTACCTGACTCCTTTTCTGCAGCTGCTGATTCTTCTGAAAGCTTCACGGCCTAATCCTGGTCTTTTTATAACCTCCCAGGGCATCACTATGGGAAGATTCTTAGGGGGTCAGGATATCAGAGCTACTAGGTGTTATAGAAAGTAGACTTCTAGTCCCAGAGTTTAGTCCCTACAGAAAACTGCTTTCAGAGAGTGGCTACTGAGAACTGCCATACTTATTTTAGTCATGGTAGTCTTTGGTGGTCCATCATACATCTCTGGCAGAGAGTGCATGGCAGTACATATGCCCCACTGGATATGATTTCAAATTTGGTCTATAAATAGTGTTAGCTATAAAATATCCCAATTTCTAGTGACTCCCACAGGTAATGGGTATTTACTTAATAGTTAGGATATATGTCCACGTAGAGGACTATTGGTTTTTTGAAATGCAAGTCATTTTCAAAGTTGATAAATATATTACTAAGGGATTTATGTTATGTTTCTGAAATATCTAAGAGTTTATATTAACTTGACTCATTATAGCTGGGTGTGTAGTGTATACCTGTAGTCCCGGGTACTCAGGATGCTGAGATGGGAAGATCGCTTGAGCTCAGGAGTTCAAGACCACCCTGGGCAACATAGTGAAATCTCACCTCAAAGGAAAATAACTGACTCATTTTTCATATGGGATGGTAACTAAATTCATAATTGTAAGCTAAAATTCCACAATGTTTTCACAAAATATTACTTCCCAGGGATCTGAACAAAATAGATGATTTGATGCAAGACATCACAGAACAACAGGATATTGCCCAGGAAATCTCAGAAGCATTTTCTCAACGGGTTGGATTTGGTGATGGCTTTGATGAGGTGGGTGACCCCAGTGAAAACAATGTAGCAATGGGCTGCTGGAAGGGTAGCTTCCAGCTTCCTTTATGATGTAAAGAAGAATGATATTTGTTGGGAATATATTTCTCTTAGGAGGGAAATGAAATGTTAGGAGCTCTGATTTAAAGGAAAGATTAATACAGTTTGGCAAACAGCCTCCTAATTAAGTTTTTGTCTGTTAAGGAAGAAGCAGCATGTGATTATGTAAAGTTAGTGACTTTTAATGGCTGGAGCCTAAATAGCCCCATTATTAGCTCACACATCTGGGCAAACAAAGCAGATTGTGTCTCTTTGCAAGGCGCAGGCACATCATGCTCTATAGCTGTTAAATTAGAGGTTAGGCTGCCTCTATTTATTACTCAGGCTATGAAACAAAAGAAATGTGGGTGACATTATTAACACACACATTCCATTTAGATTAATCAATCCAATAATACAGATAGGCTATAATTATAATGGTGGTGTCTGCACTATGAATTTCAATTGTTCTACTCAGAGCACACACAAGTAGGACTAGGACACATTTAGAAACATTTCCAAATCTCAAAGCAGCATAGCATATAATCCAACTCCCTGATTCTGTGTGGTATTAAAATGCTACATATAACATGTAAAACTTTGCTCCATCAAGTTCTAGAATATGAAAATCCAATGTTAACAATTTAAAAAAATGGCACATACTAGGGGTTTGCAAAGTTTGCCTCGAAATCCACATCATTACCAAGGACTGTTATTGTATGGCCTGAAAGCCAAGGATGGGTTTCACAGTTTTACAGTGTTGTAGAAAACAATAGTGAAAGCTGGGCATGATAGTGCATGCCTATAATCCCAGTACTTGGGAGGCTGCGACAGGAGGATCGAAGGTTTGTGGCCAGCCTCAGCTACTTAGTGAGGCCAACTTAGTGAGGCCCTGTTTCAAAACAAAGAATAAAGAAATAGGTCTGAGGATGTAGCTCAGAGGTAGAATGCCTCTGGGTTCCATCCCTGGTACCACAAAACAACAACAACAACAACAACAACAAAACAATAGTGAAGACTTTATGATGGGAAGATATGCAGCCTTCAGAGGCTAAAATTTGCTATCTGACCCTTTTTAGAAAATATTTCTGAGCCAGGTGTGATGATGCATGCCTGTAATCCCAGAACTTGGGAGGCTGAGATGGGAGGATTGCAGGTTTGAGGACAGCCTTAGTAATTTAGCAGGACCCTCCTCAGCAACTTAGCAAGACCCTGTTTAAAAAAAAATGGAATGGGGTATAGGTTGGAGATAGAATGTTCCTGCATTCAATCAATGCATTAATACAAACAAACAAACAACAAAAAAAAGAACAACATAAAACAAACAAACCCCTCTCCCCAAACAAACCCCAATGTTTCCCAACCTCTGGTGTGGACTAACAAGCATATAATAAGTGCATTATGGTATAGTGGAAAAGGTTCTGAACTTATGAGGACATCTGGGTTTTACCAGTTATTAAAAACTTAAGTCCCTTTACTTTTGTGACCCTTAGTTTTTCATCTATAAAATGGAAACTATTGGATCACTGGATTATTTTCTCAGTTTATTAAGTTTTTAAATTCTTATATAAATGGTCAAATGAGAGTTTGGTACCTGAAGGCTGAAAACAATGGAGGAGATGATTAATCTGGCATCATTATATTTGCTAAAAAAAAAATCAGTATTTTTCTGGTGTTGCTGATAACCATCTAGCACTATTGAGAATTCTCTTTTATATAAATACTTTTATTCGTGCATTGTAGTCTCACATCATCATGTGGTTCAGAGCGATAGGCACCTACATGCACACAGCACTTTGTGAGTATTACCCCGCTCCCTCCCTTCCCCATACATGACGTTGAGATTGGCATTGGAACTTCACATATACATAACATCGATGGAAGTGTTTACTCGTTATTGCAATTCTGGGCATGCATTCAGCATAGGAAAGCTCATTCCTCTATTACTTTAGCTGCTATATTTGTTCCTAATTGTTTCGTGAATAGAAATAGGACATCAGAATTCTGATGTCATTTTATTCATATAACCTTTGGAGAACTATAAAGCATATAACTACATAGCCTATGCTGTTTCACATGGCTCAATGCTATACATCTTTATATTTTCTTTCTTTCACATGCAATTTAATAGAATAAACAGCTTTCTGCAAGTCTGATACCCACTGACTTGATCAATGGGTGGGAGGCTTAGGTATCTCCTCTCATGTCCCATGATGTTATTACTCTCACTTTAGTATAAGATATTTGTTTATGTGTCTTTCTTTCAAACTTACATATGAGTTCCTTGAATGTAGAGAATATTGATTCAATTTTGCATCTCCATTACTGGATTAAAAACCTGCCTGGGAGTGAGCTCTAGATAAATTTGTTGAATAAGGAATGAATAAATAAATGAAGCATCTACTTGGTAGACTACAAGGGTCATTTTTGACCCATGGGTTGACTATTAGGTCATTTTTAATTGAGACAACCTCAGAAATCTAACAATGAAAAATTTAGGTTTGACTCTCAACCTCTTTATGAGGCTGCTTGATCTCCATTTAAGGACTTACATAGCCAGGTTGATATCAACTACTTTATGTAATGTGAGAACTGGCATAATGTGACCTACATCTCTAAGATCTCAAACCATTATTGCCTTTTTACAGTTTTTGGTCAAAGAATAGTTTAAACTAGACTCTCTAGAACCATTTTTAAAGGAAAGAAATATACTATACCCATCTTTGAATTGAGGTTTTATTAGCCCAAGCACACACATGATTTATACTGACTTTGATGATTGAGAAAGGAGTTACAGTATCTTTGATTCTTTATACTTTCAGTGTGTTATGGTTTTGCTATGCTTCTTGTTTTATTTTCAAGAGAATCAGCCCAAATAAAAATATTTATTTCTTCCAATTAAAATTTCACAGATTCTCAACAGGAAAAAAGAAAGAGAACATATTGGAAAAATGACAGGCAAGGTGTAAATTTTCCCAGAAACTGCGATTATATATTCAGCTAGCACACATTATTTGAATGGCTGTTTACTGAAGTATTATAAGATTAACTACGACAAATTTGCACAACCCCAAATGTTCATTTTTTAATCATTGCTCAGTGTTGCAAAAATGACTGAGTTTTAAAATAAATATTCCATTTCACTGGGCTCTCACATATCAATTGGGTAGCAGATGTTCTTGTTATTGTGTTTAAGGAAACCCGCTTCTTGAAACGTTAGCTCCATAATTCTTCCTTTCTCCCATGTTCAGGATGAGTTGATGGCAGAACTTGAAGAATTGGAGCAGGAGGAATTAAATAAGAAGATGACAAATATCCGGCTTCCAAATGTGCCTTCCTCTTCTCTCCCAGCACAACCAGACAGAAGGCCAACCATGGCCTCCTCTGCACATCAATCCCGAGCAGGTCTGTTACTCATCTCCGCCACCTGTGTCCTCATGGCTTCCCCAAATAGTAGCCAGATCCATCCCCTTTAATACATGCCACCAACACGTATGTTCTGTATGTAATTCAATCTGTCCTCTATGCCGAAAGCATGAATGACACCAGTGACTAATTTTTATCATGTTTATGTTCCAGCTTCTTCCCAGAGGGTAGAAGAAGAGGAGGATGACATCAAACAGTTGGCAGCATGGGCTACTTAAACTGAAGTGGGATTTTTGACCACCCAAATTAACGAACTATACATGAGACCTAAGAAATGTTTCTGCTAAGTTCAGAAGTTAACAAGGACCCCACTTTATATTTACACTGGATGAATAATTGTCTTTTAAGACTCATAAGTAAAAGTTAAGAAGGAGGTGTATAGGTGGAGACTGAAGGGTGGAAATGCGCTTCCTAGTAGCATCTTAGAGGTTCCCTGCATCTTCATAGAGTGGTTGTTCCTGTCTACTTTGTTCACTACTGTGTTTCCAGCCGTGGCACAGAGTTGATACTCTCTGTATATTTGTTGAAAAAAAATGGAATTCTATGGAATACAAGACATACAACTGTTTATAAGCCACTTATAAGGAACATGTTTGGGATAGCTAGGGAAACATCTTTCCTATGTGTGTGCAAGGTTGCTGTTTATACTTGAGTCACCCGTGGTAAATGTAAATACATTGTGTCTCTTTTAGGAGAGACTCTTTGCGGAGAAGTCTTGTATGAGTCTGTGCATAGTATCACTTGAGTTTAAAATCTTAAAGGAGCTTTAATTGGCATTTATTATGCCAATTAAGCTTGGAATGGGGCAATGGATGCATTTTCCCAAATGTCTGAAAGCACTAAAGGCTTGCCCTGCTGAGCAAGACTCTCTGGGGTGTCATTTAGCCACTTAGGGAGCTGCGTTCACACTCCTGGGCCATTATGATGCTGTTATGGCTTCAGTGTACTAAATGTGTTACTAAAAGTGTGAGTTTCATTCTTTTCTGTTTTGTGTTCTCTTCTACTTTTTTTTTACACTTTATAGAATTCATTTTGTAAATATAAAACTATTGGCAATTAAAAGTATACCTTGAATAAAAGGTTGGCCATAATTATTTTTAAATGAAAATAAATTATAGATATTACTCACAATATATTATAAACCAAAAAGGGGAGAATATCATTATATAAAGCATTCTAGTTATTCTTTACATTTGCTTAGCAATATAGTGGAATGGAAAGAGCACTAGACCTGAAGGTGGGGAGCCTTCGATCCCATGCCCTGATCTGCCACTGGCACATGCATTAACTCTCCGAGCCCTTGTTTCTTCACTGGGAAGCCTACGGATTGGACTTGATGATTTTTAATGGTTCCATTATGCCACAGGCCTTTTGCACGTGCTGCTCTTCTTGGCAATCTTCTTATCCTACAGAACACAGACACCAAATCTCCCTTATTCCTTAAATCCTGGTGAAAATGTTCCATGTTTTGGGAAACGTTTTTCTGATTTCCCAGATTAAATTAGATTTTCCTTTGATATGTTTTTATAGCACTCTGCTATCTCTCTCACATCACTTTCCATAATTTTTATTACATATTGACTTGAGTGATTTCATAATTGTTGTTTTTCCCTATGTGGTAACCATGGGGGCAGGGACTGTATATCTTTCAGCTCAATAGTCAATTCCTAGCTCTCTGCAGTTTCTCATATACAGTAGGCATTCCATCGATATTTATTAAGTGAGTGGCAATTAAGTTTTTATAGCTTTTAGACCATGATAGAATAACAGAACCAGATTTGCCTTCTGTCCTTAACCAACTAGAGATGAAATCAGAGTTTTCAGACACGGGACCAAAGGCAGCACTGGATGGTGATTCCTAACAGGTGGGAAAGGGCTGACATGAGCACATCCAGGGTCCTGGCTTGCTCCCCTCACAGGAAAGGGGAAAACGACAGCCTGAAGGTGTCTTGGGAAGGAGGGAAAGAGGATGCTATGGAGAGAGAGAGGAAAAGAGAGTGTGACTGCAAGAGAGAGCAAGACAGTGAGCATCCCCAGCAGGTGGGCAGGAGCTGTGATCATGAGCTGTTTGCACTTCCTAGAGTCCATACATTGCTCTTCTAACCCCCAAAGTGATGGTATTAGAAGACGGAGTCTTTGGGGAGGTGGTTAAATCATGAGGGCAGAACCCCCAGGAATGGGATTAGTGCCCCCATAAAATAGGCCCAAAGAAACGTGTTCTCTTCAGCCATGTGAGGTCGTAGTGAGGAGGTGCCATCTCTAAGCAGTGAGCCCTCATCAGACACCATATCTACTGGCTCCTTAATCTTAGACTTCTTATCCACTAGAACTGTGAGAAACAAACTTTTGTTATTTATAAGCTCCCAGGCTATGATAGTTTCTTTTGACAGCTCTAAGAAGGAAAGTACAGCCTATAACTAAGAGAAAAATAAAACAGTATGAACAGACTCAGAAATTCCAGAGATGATAGAAGGGAAGAATAATATTAACAGCAGACGAAACACTGCAGAAGAAAAGATGTGTTATTTGAAGAAAAAAACAGAAACTAAATAAAATACAGAGGGGGGAAAAAGACTGGGGGAAAAGAAAAAAGAACAAAAGAACAGAGCAAGAGTGGGCCGTGGGACTGTATTAAGCTGCCTGCCATGTGAGCTGCGTACCAGGTGGGTAACTGAGGCCTGGAACAGGATAGTGAGCTGGGTGAGTGAGTTGAGGGATTTGGGGGAAAATAGGATAGAAAAAACCTTTGAAGAAATTATGGCCAAAATATTTCCAAATTTGATGAAAGCTATAAAGCTACCGTTTTATGAGAGTCAATATTCCTGTCAATCTGATTTCTGTTGCTAAAATAAAATATATGAGGCTGGGTAATTTATAAAGAAGTTCATTTGACTCATGATTCTGGAGGGGGGGGGGGGAGAATCCTTTTTTCTTTTTTTTGTATTGGAAATTCAGAATGTTCTACCACTGGGCTACACCCTGAGCCCTTTTATTTTTTTATTTTAAACAAGGTCTTGCTAAGTTACTGCATGCTGGCCTCAAACCTGTGATCTTCCTGCCTCAGCCTCCCTATTACTGGGATTACAGGCATGTGCCACCATGCCCAGCTTTGATGGCACCAGAATGTGCTCAGCATGTGGTGAGGACCTTCTTGCTGCATCCTAGTATAGTAGAGGGCATCACATGGCCAGACAGAACAAGCTGGGAGTCAGGCCTCTTCTTATAAAAACCCTAATGCCGTCATGGGGACCGCACACTCCTAACCCCATCTAATCCTAATTTCTTCCCAAAGGTCTAACTCCAAGTACCACTAACATGAATTCGAGGATAAAGTTCCCAACACATGAACTTTTGGGGGGAACATTCAAATTTTAATAATACCTCAAGACCTCAAGAAGAAATCTCTGTATCCTTCGATAACAAAAGTTATATGGAATGTTTAAAATGTGAAAACCTCATGAGTGAGATCTGATGGATATTTTAATGTCTCTTCTCGCCCTGTTTAGACACATATGCTTAGAGAGTTCAGCTAGGTTTGAAAGACCTAAACAGTACTTTTAGCAAGAAATGAGCACTCAACATGAGGCTAGTGAAGGAGATGAACTGAATTTTAATTGCATGTAATTTTAGTTGATTTAATTTAGAAGGCACTCAATTCATTTATTAGAAAACTTTAAGTGTGGGTAAACAACTTGGGTATGTGAATCTTCTTTTTCAACTGTAAAATTTATCAACTCTATGTATGGATTAAACATTTCTAGTGGAAATTTGCATATGATCTGAGATGCTTTCTAAGTGTAAAATATACACTGGATTTCAGACTTATAAAAAAAGTATATAAAAAGTATGTAAAATATCTCAGTAATAATTTTATATTGATTACAGGTTGAAATGTTATTTTAGATGTCTTAGGTTAAATAAAGTATATTATTGAAATTTATTTTACCAATTTCCTTTTGTTTTTTGAATATGTAGCTATGGGGCAATTTAAAATTACATGTGTGGTTCTCATTACATATTTCTATTGGTTAATTGTGGGCAAGACAAACTACTCACTAGTACAGAGTACAGATACTAAATGAATTGAAGTACTAAAGAAGTACTAACATGCTAACGTATTAAAAACAATAACAAATAAATAAACTGGGCATGGTGGTGCATGCCTGTAATCCCAGTACTTGGGAGGCTGAGATAGGAGGATTGCAGGTTTGAGGCCAGTCTCAGCAACTTAGTGAGCCCTTGCTTCAAAATAAAAAATAAAATAGGGCTGGGGTTCTAGTCTAGAGGTTGAATGCCCCTGGGTTCAATCTCCAATACCAACAAATACATTAAAAAATAAATAATTTTTATTATAGGTGACATTATACCCTGAAAAGAAAAATACTTTGAAATATATCATAATGCTGCTCTTTTTTGTTGAGAATAAGGAGTGAAATGAGAGCAGTTGTAAAAGTAGATCATCCTTAGACTGAAAGGTAAAGAGAATAAAGTATTGATTAAACATCTATTTCCAGAAGAACATCTTTAGTATGGAAAAACTTGCTTGAAAGTGACAGATTCTGAGTCATGTGCTAAAAATTGTTCCCGCTACTACAAGAATCTCAGTGGTGAATCTCGATTTGGGCAGTGATGGATAGCTAGGTTTTTGTTTTTTTTCCTGTACTTTTTTTTTCTAACATTAGTTTTTTTTGGGGGGGGCAGGGTGGGGGGAGCTTATAAAAAAAAGCATTTAAGATACCTTACAAGGCAAACTTGGATTCATTGAAAGTGATTTGTATTGTGTCCAGAATTGATTGATTTGCTTACAAGGCAAATTTAAGGAAGATCAGAAAGAAGGAAGGCTCTGGAGCCCAAGGCAGCCAGAGCCAAGAGACTTCTTATTCTGAGTAGTCAACTGTAGGGAAAAGTAAGCAACCATCATTTTGAACAGCTGTTCCACCCAAGAGTCAAAATTCCATTGCCCAAACATTTGGCCTGGCATGGCTCATGTACCTACCTCTGGATTCAGCTATTTGGGCCCTGGCCCTCTAGAACTGAGAAGCCAAAAGAGGGGTTTGCTTAAGTCCTGTGGTTGAGTCGATCCTACACAAATTAGTGGGGATGGATGTTGGCCACCTAAAACTTAAACACACCATCTGAAGCCATCAATGTCCACTCAGCAACTGAGGATAATTCAGTCTTAAATGCAATCTGTTCTCATTCTTGGCAAACAGAGTCTGAGCACTAACTTATTTAGTAGAAATTGCAGTAGGGAATAGTTTATACACCACAATGGAATGTGTCTTACTGAACAAATCAGATAATGTGTTAAAGTTAGCAAGTTCAGCAAGAAGAAAGAAAAAAAGGAAAAACCTAAAGAAGCTTGATCTAATAAGTATATCTTGGAACCATTACATTACAGTCCCGGGAAATAAATTGATGAAATGTTAGTCAATTTTTCTTTCATCTCTGTACTTCTTTTCTCCTATTCTCCTTAATTTAAGACAGGCATTAATGCTTCTGTTGGAGAAAGTATTCTTTAAAAACAGCTAAAATCCTTCTCTAACTTCTCATTCACTTTGCATCGTTTGTTTCTTGACTTACTAGAAGTTTTATTGCACTATATGGAAGATACTTGAGCTATTTTTCAGAAGAAAAAGACTTAGTATGCATTAAGGGAGTGCAGATAGGACAAAGCAAAAGAGTTGTAACTTAGAAGAGAAATGTACAAACACTGAGCGAGTAAGGAATGCTTCTGATTAAGAACGATTCCCCTGAGCAGTTCTAGTATTTATAGGCTATCAACAGTTACACTATTTACTTATGTCAGGAGAATTTAGGTATTTCCTTTCAGTGGCTGGAACAGACTTCAGTTTAAGCTTCTCCTGTGGAGTGCTGAAGGAGGGACATGTCTGTGAGTTGATTACTTTGGTTACAGAAGTACCACCTCATCCTTGGTTTTGCTTTCCATGGTTTTAGTTACCTGGGGTCAATTGCCATTCAAAAATAGGAAATGGAAAATTTCAGAAATCATAAGTTTTAAATTGTTTATAGTTCTGAGTGCCCCAATGAAATCTCACTCTGTCTGGCCCAGATGCGAATTATTGTTTTATCCACTATATCCACAGTGTGTGTACTCTCTGCCTGTTAGCCCCTTAGAAGCCATCTTGATGATCAGATCAACAGTTATACCTGTGCTCAAATGATCCTTACTTTTTCCTCAATAACACTAGCAAAGAGCAAGAGTAGAAGGGCTGGCAATTTTATTGCAGGACATTGTTGTTAGCATTCTATCTAGTTATTACTTCTTTTTTTTTTTTTTTTTGGTTGTATTGAAGATTGAACCTAGGGCATTACACTTCTGAGCTATACCCACAACCTGATTTTATTTTTTATTTTTAAAACAGGATCTCACTAAGTTGCTGAGGGCCTCACTAAGTTGCTGAGGCTGGCCTTGAACCTATAATTCTGTTTTAGCCTCCCAAGTACTGGGATTACAGGCACATACCACCATACTCCTCTTGTTATTCTTATTGTTGATTTTTTACAGAATCTAATGTATAATGATACTTTACCAAAGGTATGTATGCAGAGGAAAATATTTTATATAAAGTTTGATTCTATTATGGTCACAGGCATCCACTGGGAATCTTGGAACATAAAACCCGCAGATAAAAGGGGAGTACTGTAGTGTGTGCATGTAGTGTGTATAAGTTAAATACAGATTATATAGTGTATTTCTATATTAATACTAAATATGTGTGTGTTCTGCACTCCTCTGAAAGTCATCTCTTCTCTACCTTCTATTACTTTCTTCTATTTTCTTAGTTCTAATTACTGCTTTTCTTTCTCTTGTCTCATAAATGTGAATCTTTCCAGCATTTTCCATGGTTTAGTAATTGCTGTCTCTCTCTTTTATACTCTCCACAGCTCTTGTTTTAAATTATAGCTTTAACTGTAACTTCTATAGGAATGGTTTAGAGTTCATATATAAACTTACTTTCACGAACTGAATATTTACTAGATACCTATGATATGCTGAGAATCTGAGCTAAGTTTGCAAATCAAGGTTTAATAAAATATGGTCCTTATGACCATATTTAGCCATGTACATTATACCCATGACCTGTACCCCAAGATCAGTAAACTAGAAGTTAGAGGTTGTCTCTCATTTTCCTATCATCTCTTCACTATCAATATCTTTTTCTTAAAGTCTCTTCTGTCTGATATTATTGTAATCACTCCAACTCTCTTTTAGTTACAGTTTGCATGGAATATCTTTTTACATGTTTCTACTCTCAATCTATATCTATATTTGCATCTAAAATCTCTTGTGGAGAGCATATAATTGGATCATGCTTTTTTTCCCCCCGTTTGCTATCTCTGCCTTTTCACTGGGAGTTTAATCTACTTAAGTTTAATGTAATTATCATATCTACATTTTTGTTTCTATTTCCATATGTTACTATGGTTTGAATATTTATGTCCCTCCAAAATTCATGTAAAGCTTATTTTTCATTCTGGTGATATTAAAAGCTAGGGCCTCTAGGGCAGTAATTAAGTCATTATGGCTCTGCCTTTGTGAATAGCATTCATACCTTTGTAAGAGACTTTGAAGAGCTACCTGATCCTTTCAACTCTTCTGCCACATGAGGATATGTTCATCCAATTTTCCTCTTTTGCTCCTTTTCCATATAAGAACATAGGATTTGCCTTTTGTGCCATGTAAAGGCATTATGAGAAGATGGATTCTTCAAATACCAAATCTGTTTGGGCATGATCTCAGACTTTCCAAGTACCAGAATGCTGAGAAATACTGTTATAAACACAGTCTAAAGTATTTTTTGATAGTAATAAGAATAGACTAAAATGATGTCTTATGTCTACTTTGTTCCTCAATTTCGTCATTATTTTCTTTTCTTGTGCTAAATAAAAAATTTTCCATACCATTTTAGTTTCCATTTAAAGTAGTTTCTCTTAGTTTAGTTGACCACTAAGGGGATAGAGACTTCAAAGGGCACATGAAATGAAGAGTAAAAATTTAACAAAATTATCTTAGAAAAGTCACTAAACAACTATAAATGAAGCAACAACGTACACACTGAGGGGTGAGTTATAATAGTCAATTTTATAATATTAAAAATTTCATGTTTTCAACAAAATATGGAGCACACAAAGGAACAAGGAATCGTGACATATAAACAGGAAAAATGTTCAATGGGGGGAAAATGTACCATTTGATTTAGTTTCTTTTACTTATTTTTAAATTATTTTCTTAATGGTTTTCTTGGGGCTCACAATTAACACATTAATTTTAAACAAATTAGTTTGAATTGATACAAACTTATTTTCAATAGTATAAAAACTTGGCTCTTCTGGGCATGGTGGTGCACACTTGCAATCCCAGTGCTTGGGAGACTGAGACAGGAAGATCGCAGGTTCATGGTAGCCTCAGCTACTTAGTGAGGCCCTCCACAACTTAGTGAGACCCTGTTTCAAAAATAAAGAATAAAAATAAGGATGGGGTGCTGGGAGTGTAGCTTGAAGGTAGAATGTCCCTGGGTTCAATCCCTAGTACTTCAAAAAACAAAAACAAAAATTTATGTCTTATATAATTCTCTCCTTCCCCCTTTATGCTGTATAAGTTACATCATTATATGTTTGGTGCCCATCCACTAAGATTTATAATTCTATTAGACATTTGGCTTTTAAATAAAATTGAAAAGAGAAGTGTTATAAACAAAAATTAAATTAAAATTACCTTTTGTAGTTATCTATGTAGTTAATGTTACTTGCGGATTCATATTATTGTCTGGTGTCCTTTCACTGTAGCTTGAAGGACTCCCTTTAGCATTTCTTGTAGAGCAGGTCTACTAGCAATGAATTCCTTCAGCTTTTATCTTGAAATGCCTTAATTTTGTCTTCATTTTTAAAAGAATAGTTTTGTATACCAGATATGAAGTTCTTATTTGGCCCTTTTTTAAATCCAGAAACAAAATATATTTTTCTGCCTTCCACTGTTTCTGATGAGAAATCAGCAGCTAATATTATTAAAGATTGCTTGTACAAGATGAGTCCTTTTTTTGTTGTTGTTTAAAATTTCCTTTGCAGCCGGGCGTGGTGGCGCACGCTTGTAATCCCAGCATTTGGGAGGCTGAGACCGGAGCATCCGGGTTCGCGGCCAGCCTCAGCTACTTAGTGAGGTCCTCTGCAACTTAGTGAGACTCGGTTTCAAAATAAAGAATAAAAAATAGGGCTGGGGGTATAGCTCGGAGGTAGAACGCCCCTGAGTTCAATCCCCAGTACCGCAAAAAAAACAAAAAAAAAAAAAAAAAAA
>PVLC010011326.1:0-40984 GCA_004027655.1 Graphiurus murinus
TTCCCCCTCCCTTAGGAATGTACCCTTAGAGATAACCAGAGCAAACCCATTCCTCTGCCTCAGTTTTACAACATTGTATAAATTGAGCTACGGAAAAATAAAGCTTCAGAGTCTGACACTGCACTGCAGGCTCTCCGTGTCATTTTTTCTCTCATCCCATTTCATAGGTGGTCGCGGCTCCCCTCGGGTTTCCCACGTCTTAGACTGTCCTCGCTGGCGAGGACAAGTATCGTCCTTTTGTCCATGCTAAATTAATAATTCATGTTCATGCAGAATAGAAAAAAATGAAGTTAATTTGTATGAATAGATATAGTTGTTGGAGAAACCAAACATACATAAAAATAGAACTAATGGAGAGTATAGGAAATGTACGTAGTTGTGTAGTTATACATACATATATATATATATATATATATATATATATATATATATATATATTTATATATTTATTTATTTATTTTTTTTTTTGCGGTACTGGGGATTGAACTCAGGGGCATTCTACCTCCGAGCTATACCCCCAGCCCTATTTTTTATTCTTTATTTTGAAACTGAGTCTCACTAAGTTTCAGAGTGCCTCACTAGGTAGCTGAGGCTGTCCGCGAACCCGGATCCTCCGGTCTCAGCCTCCCGAATGCTGGGATTACAAGCATGCACCACCACGCCCGGCTTATTTATTTTTCTTTCTATTATAGCTCACTGGTAATGTTTTAAAGGGATGAATACACTGCTGCTTAAAGAAAAAGCATTACCAACCAAGTGGGACAACTATAAATAGTATTCATAGCACAATTTTTTATCCTTTTTAAAAAAATTATTATTTTTTTATTTTATTTTTCAGCACAGTTTTTTTTATACATTTCTTGAGTACATCAGGGTTACATAGACATTTATGAGATATCAATCATTGTCAGATCACAAATAGCACCACTTCTTCATTTTACACATATAGCCCACATTCTTAACAAAGCCTGGTAAAGCAAACTTTCTAGAGTCATAAAACCATACTCCTTTAGGGTCATATATTTACTTTCTAAGAAGTAGGAAGGTCTTTCATCTACGCATCCTAAGGGCAATCTCCAGACTTCGAGGCGCCAATGTAGCCATAGCAGAAGAGTCAGTATAATTGCTCATATATGCAGATAGCAACTGCCAGGGAGGAAAGGGCCCAGCTGGGCTCCCACAACTCCCCCATTTTTATTTTAAAATGCACGAAGGACTGTGCCTGTTTTAGGTCGTTTCCTACCAGGTGCTTAATCTTACCCATCGTGGGGTCTCGATGAGTCATTCAACGAGCGCTGTCTTAGGTTGATATTGTCTTGAGAAAATCGAACCCATCATTGGCTACCAGGCCCTGTGCGAGGCAGTGCTTGCAGTATTATTCCATGTAAATCTGCTCGTATACTAACATAGGCATTGATCACAAGGCGTACAATGAGTGGTAGAATGCATAAGCCTAGAATGACTATTGCTGTTGCTACGATAACTCCTCCTAGCAAGGAGGTTCATAGCACAATTTTAACAGCAAGGTCAAGAGAGCACAACAACTGCATGTCACAGAAGATCCACCAATCAATTCTGGCATTAAAAAGCTCTGATTGAAATGTAAAAGGCTATACTAATTCACAGCTTGCAGATTTGAGTATTAAAGTGCAAAATGAAAAGCTGTCTTAAGGGAAATGCCTTTTAAAATTCATTTGGAGGAAATCAAGAATCTATCCAAGCACTTCATGTCACCTGGTGCCTAGATTATTCTTTGGACAACATAGTACATGAAATCTTTCCTAATTTAAAGGTCCAAGGCTAAGTATTTCTAGATACTAGCCTAAAAAGTAGCCAACAGTAGAGTTTGAAAGTTGATTCACTTCAATATATTAAGAATTAGTAAAGGTATGTCCCATAAATCTTTTTAAAATGTCTTTTACCAACAATGTTAAGACCACGTGCTTTCCAAAATCACACCAAGAGCAGAGTGTGGTGGTGCACATCTGTAAACTCAGTACTTGGGAGGCTGAGACAGGAAGATCACCAGGTTCCAGGCCAGCCTCAGCCATTTAGCAAGATCCTCAGCAACTTAGTGAGACCCTGTTTCAAAACAAAACTAAAATAGGGCTGGGGGTGTAGCTGGAAGGTAAAATGTACCCTGGGTTCAATCCCCAGTACCAAAACAAACAAAAAATCACACCAAATACAAAGTGGGCATGACTAACACTTGGTGTGGTAAATTAGTATAGTAATACATGCAGCTTTCTCAGAGATCTAGCCATTCATTGATATTAGGGAAAGACACTAAAGCATTGTGGGAAATAAGCAAGTCAGACAAGCCAATAACTAGTATCTAAAGCATATGCAATTTTAGGACAAGCTATTTAAAGGAAAAAGTTACAGGCAGATAAGAGCATATAAAGAAAAGCTGGCCAGACATGGTGGTGCACACCTATAAGCCCAGTACTTGGGAGGCTGAGACAGGAGGATTGCAGGACAGGGCCAGTCTCAGCAACTTAGTGAGACTCTGTTTCAAAACTAAAAATAAAATAGGGCTGGGGGTGTAGATCAGAGTTAGAACATCCATGGGTTCAATCTCCAGTACCACATATATAAAAAATAAAGAAGAAGAAAAACTGACATAATCATTTCCTAAAATGTAGAAAAATATTTTTCTCCTTTTGTTGGGATGGGACAAGGATGGGATGGAAAATAATTTGAACTGAGGTTCCCTCAATTCACTGTCATAAATGTACTGACCTGCCACAGCAGACTAAATGCTATCCGGTACTAAAAGACGATGGTAATACATGACACTGTGAGAAACATGAGGGCTTTGTGAATAACTCAGTTACAAAGCAGAGTTGCCAGTCAGATGACTGGTCACTGCTCCTGATGAAAAAGGTCCCTGCAGACTCACCATTGAAATGTGGCTACAGATGCTCAAATGAGGATCACCACTGACTAAGGGATGTTCCGAGTAAGGAGCTTCCATTTGACACTCAAGGAGATGCTGCTTTCTTTTCTTTTTTCTTTCTTTTTTTGGTGGTACTGTGGATTGAACCCAGGGACATTCTGATTCTGATCTACATCACCAGCCTTTTTTTTTTTTAATCTTTAATTTTGAAAAAGAGCCTCACTACGTTGCTGAGGCTGTCCTTGAACCTGCAATCCTTCTATCTCAGCCTCCCAAGTTCTGTGATTACAGGTGTGTGCCACCATGCCAGCCTGATGACCTGTTTCAATATTAGCCCAATTATGGATTTAGCAGAGAATGGATTTATCAAAAGACTTCAGGATATCCTTTATCATTTCAACATTTTAAGCAGCAGAAGGAATGAATAGAAGTGAGGCAGTAGTACTTATGATCTTTCCTTCTTATATAACTTTAATTCTTAGGGGAATTCACTCCACCTTCTAGAAGATGCTTAAAGCCTGACGCCCCTAATATCCATCCAAAGAAAGTCAGGTCTCCCCAAGCTTCCCTCTAAGTTCTCTGTTTTAGACTGCCAGGGGCTCTCTGCTTCCTGTTGTGTTCTTTTCTTCTTCTAACAGATGTGCATGGAGCCCACTGTCTCTCACAACTGACAGTTCTTACTTTGTTGGGTCACCAGGTGCGCGATGTGCAATTCCATTTGCTCAGGCTCATGCCTAGCAAAACAATAGTAAATATGGCGCAGCTATAGCCAATGTTGAGGTCCTGTTTTATCTGACACTATGAATTCCAGATTATGTTGTGCCATCAGCTTTAAAGAACAGCAGATGGATGAAAAAAGGATCAAGTCTTGGGAAAGCCCACATAGAAAGAAGAAGTCGAGCCTGAAAGGGAATCAGAAGATAGGAGGACCAAGAGAAGACAGCAAAAATAAAAGTCAAGTTGATAGCATTCGTGAGCAGGACTTTAAGTAAATATCTAGAGTTATGACAGTTCTTTGAAATATCTGTTTGTACTGTATATTTCCATGCAAATTTTGGGTTCTACTCCAAATCAATCCATTTTGATATAGAATATATTTCTTACATCTTTGTGCAAAATTGATTAATCTAGAAAATACACCAACGCCAGGGGTGGTGGCGCACACTTGTAATCCCAGTACTTGGGAGACTGAGACTGGAGGATCTGGGTTTGCAGTCAGCCTCAGCTACTTAGTGAGGCTCTCTGCAACTTAGTGAGACCCTGTTTCAAAATAAAAAATAAAGAATAGAGCTGTGGGTGTAGCTCGGAGGTAGAATGCCCCTGGGTTCCATCCCCAGTACTGCAAAAATAAATAAATTAACAAATAAATAAATAAATAAATAAATAAATAAATAAATAAATAAATAAATAAAATACCAGGCTTATCCAGATTTTTAATATATACTTTGATATACCAACAGGATGAGACACAGAAGAGTCCATTAAACCTGACAGTTTCTAAAATCCTTTGACTTTTTTTCTTATAATTATTGGTGCATTGTAATCATACATCTTTGTTAGGTACAAGCTGGTAGAGGCATACATGCACACATCTCTCATTTAGCCCTTCCCCAATTTCTGCCCTATCCCCTCCCCTCCCTCCTTCTCTTGTTCAGTTTAGTGGTTGACTTTGATATGTTTGTGAAAGTACATCATGTGCATTAGGGTGCCCCCCATCACCTTCAGTTAAGTCACCTTCTTTGCTCATGTAAGGTTTCTCCTTCTTTGTCTAGAGTCCCTCCTATGACCCACTTTCATCCTAGCTTCTGCATATTAGGGAGAGCATACAATTCTTTACTTTTTGTGACTGACTAATTTCACTTAACATAATGTTTTCCAGTTCCATCCATTTCCCTGAAAATGACATAATTTTGTTCTTCTTTATGTTTTTGTTTTTGTGATACTGGAAATTGAACCCAGAGACATTCTACCTCCGAACTACACCTCCAGCCTAATTTTTTATTTTTTATTTTGAAACAGAGTCCTGGTAAGTTGCTGAGGCTGATCTCAAACCTGTAATATTCCTTTCTCAGCTTCTAAATACTGGGATTACAGGACTGTACCACCATGCCCAGCTTTTTTTTTTTTTTTTTTTTGGTACTGAGGATTGAACTCAGGGGCATTCTACCCCTTAGAGATATAACCCTAGCCCTATTTTCTATTCTTTATTTTGAAACAGGGTCTCACTAAGTTGGTGAATGCCTCACTAGGTAGCTGAGACTTGGCCTCAGACCAGAATCCTCCGGTCTGTTCTCAGCCTTCCAAATGCTAGGATTACAAGCATTCAACCCCATGCCAGGCTCAGCTTTTGTTTTTTTGAGCTAGTGTTTTTAGTTTTTGTTTTGGGCAATACTGAGGATGTAGCCTTGCACATTCTTCACTTGATGAATTTAAAAGAATGATGTCAGTAGCATGGAGGGGCAGACCTAGAATATAGAAACAGGGGCAAAAAAGTAAAAGAATCAGGACAGGTTGGTTGTTTAAAGAAGCTCGTTTGTAAATTGAACAAGAAAGTAAGATACTGTTTTGAGCAAGAATCAAAGAAACATATCCCTGGGAGAGGGAAGACAAACAGCCTCAAGCAAGTATCATAGTAATTTTACAATTTCTTGTTTTTTGTTTTGTTTCGGTACTGGGGATTGAATTCAGGGGCATTCTACATCCCCAGTCCTTTTTTTTTTTTTTTTTTTTTTAATAAAACAGGGTCTCATAAGTTACTGAGACTGGCTTTGAACTTGTAATTTGCCTCAGCCTCCCAATACTGGGATTACAGGCATGCACCACCACTCCAGCTTAATTTTACATTTTCTTGTTCATAAAACACTTTTCAGAATATTTTAAAGTATTTATCTGTTCTATGTCAAAATCCTGAGGCAATAATTAAAACTCTCCATTTATTATTTTTACTATGAAGAATACTAAAGAGAATAATTTTTAATGATGTCTATATACTTACCTTGATTGAGTTTAAAAAGTTTGGGAACAAGCCAGGTGTGGTGGCACACACTTGTAATTTCAGTACTTGGGAGGCTGAGACAAGAGGATTGCAAGTTCAAATCCAGCCTCAGCAATCAGCAACCTAGTGAGACCCTGTTTCCAAATAACAAATAAAATCCGGCTGGGGGTGTAGCTTGAAGGTAGAATGCCTCTGAATTCAATCCCCAGTACAAAAAATAAAATTGGGAACAAGAACCTTATCTGACTTCATGGCCCCCAAAAGTAAATGATATTTTTGAGGTTCAAGGTCAGCCTCAGAAAATTAGCAAGAGACTGTTTAAAAAGAAAATAAAAGGATTGGAAAGTAGTTTGGAAGTATAATGTCTGTGTTCAATCCCAATTACCAAAAAACAAAACAAAAACAACTCAATAAAAAAATGGGAAATTTCTCATAAAAAGGAATATAATTGGCCAATAAATATACGGAAAAATGTTCAACATCAACATCACTAGCAATAAAGGAAACGCAAATCAAAACTACACAGAGGTTCCATTTAACTCTAGTCAAAATGTCAGTCATCAGGAATACAAACAATAAGCCAGGAGTGGTGTAATTGGGAGGCTGAGACAGGAGGATCACAGGTTCGTGGCCAACCTCAGTCACTTAATGAAGCCCTTCACAACTTAGTGAGACTTGTTTCAAAATAAAAATAAAATAAGGCTGGGGGTAGAGCTCAGAGGTAGAATGCCCCTGAGTTCCATCCCCAGTACCACACACACACACACACACACACACACACACACACACACACAAATTTTTGTTTTTCTGGGCAATGCCAAACAATATTTTCCTAAGGGTCCAAGTGTCCATTCATGCAACCAGTGCCCTTTTTTCAGACCCAACATAATACCTGTAGCGTTCCACGCAACTGATGTTGCATCCCACGCCACACGGGGTAGAGCAAAGCGGGCCAGCCGCTTTGCCTGTTGGCAAGTTCCTGAGGATCTTGTTATGCTACTGAATCTGCCTTGAACCTACGATCTTCCTGTCTCAGCCTCCAAAATACTGGGATTACAAGCATGTGCCACCACACTTGACTTCAAAAACTTTTTAAAATGTTCACTTGGAATATTTTTAATGCTTCTGATATAGTCCTTATTATAATCCAATGTACTTTTACACACTTTTCAACTAGTCTGTGAATAACAAAGAACAGTAATCATGTTATTCTTTTTTGTATTCTTCATAGCACTTAATATACCACCTAACAGTTGGTAAGCAGTCAAGAAATATTAAATGATTATACATGCATACGTTACTGCCACAATGACAGTTTAGGCAGCTATTTTCAAAAAGAGTGACCTGAAAATTACTACTGCTTTTCTTCTACACTATCATCAGGTTCTCTTTTGAAATTTAATTCTACTAATAATATTTCTTTAGTCTTTTGTGTGTGTGTGTGTGTGTGTGTGTGTGTGTGTGTGTGTGGTGTGGTGTGGTATTGAAGACTGAACCCAGGGCATTCTACCTCCAAACTATACCCATAGACTATTTTATTTTTTATTTTCAAACAGAGTCCTGGTAAATTGCTAAGGCTGGCCTAGAACCAGTGATCCTCCTATCTAAGTCTCCCAAGTACTAGGATTACAGGCATGTAACACCATACATGTCTAATAATGATTTTTCTTTCCCCTCATCCTTCTCCTCCTCCATTTATTTATTTATTTACTTACTTATTTATTTATTTATTTTTGGCACTAAGGGTTGAACCCAGGGGCATTCTACCTCTGCTCTATGCCAACAACCTTTTTTATTTCTTATTTTGAAACTGAGCTGGCCTTGAAACTTCCCAACTACTCAGATTACAGGTATACACCACCACGCCCAGCCAGTAATGATATTTCTTAAAATGATTGATATTCAAACTTCTATTTGATCATGAATTGATATAAGGAAAAAGTGTAAAAAAAAGCTAAGTTGATATTAAGATAGCATAATCTGAATTAGCCTCCCTTTTCCATTTCTGGTGAGTGCTCTTTTTATGTCTGTATTTCCTAATTCTAATTTTCTGTTCACAAGTCAGCCTTTGCCATGACACTAAGATTGCAAAATATCTCTGAGTTCTCAGATATAAGGAAAACACATAAAACCATGCAGTGCATGTCTACATTGGTGGCTTCAAATTTATAGTATTAATATTAGTAAAACAATGATTAAATGCTGTGAAGGAAAATAGTATGTTTTGACTGCAACCTGAGACTCTAGCATAGTTGGAAATAGGGGGTCCTCTAGGCTTCCTAGAGCAAGTGTTTAAGTTAGATCTGAACAATGGAACATAACTGTGAGAGAGAAGAGGAGTCGGCAAAGGGATGAGGTCTATGCTTTTGTTTTGTTTTTTCTTTTCCAAGAGGAACTTTTTTTCTTTTGGTGTATTGTACATATACATCATGATGAAGTTCAAAGTGATAGAGGCATGCACACAGCGCTTTTGAGCTTCCCCCTAGGTCCCTCCCCTTCCCTGTGCATGGTATTGATATTGGTATTGTTAAAACTGTATACGTACATAGTGTCCATTGAAGTTTTTCTCTCTCCTTCCATCTACTTCTGGCTATTTTATTGTTTTGGTGGCTATTGTGAATGGATTTGTTTTCCAGAGTTCTATCTCAGTCGATTCATGGTTGTTGTATAGAAAAGCTATTGATTCTTGTAGATTGATTTTTGTATCCTGCTACTTTGCTCATTTTATCAGCTCCAGGAGTTTTTTGGTTGAGTTTTTAGGCTCTTCTAGGTATATATAGAATCATATCACCTACAGAAAAAAATAACTTCCATTCTTTCCCTATTTGTATTCCTTTGATTTCCTTCTCTTGCCTTATTGCTCTGGCTAGAGTTTCTATTTTATATTAGAAAGGAATGGTGATAGTGGGGATGGTGATAGTGTCTGTTCTTGACTTAAAGAGAATTCTTATAGTTTTTCCCCATTCAGTATGATGTTGAATTGGGGCTTATTATAAATTGATCTCATGATTTTGTAGAACATTCCTTCTATTCCGATTTTCTGCAGTACTTTTAACAAGAATGGGTGTTGGATTTTGTCAAATGCTTTTTCAGCATCTATTGATATGATCTTGTGATTTTTATTCTTAGCTCTATTTATGTGGTGAATTACATTTATTGTTTTACATATGTTCAACCAGCCATGTATCCCTGAAATGAAACTGACTTGGTTGTGTTGTATAATTTTCTTGGGTGGTTTTGAATGCATGCCATTAGTATTTTGTTTAGAAGTATTGCATCTAAGTTCATCAATGATATTGGTCTGTTATTTTCTTTTCTTGAATTATCTTTATTTGGTTTTGGAATTAAGGTGATACTGGCTTCATAGAATGAGTTTGGGGGAATTCCATTTTTTTTCTAATTCATAGAATAGTTTGAGAAGCACTGGGCTTATATTGGTAAACCTTTTTATAAATCTTGGCTGGGAATGCATCTGGACCTGAGCTTTTCTTTGATGGAAAGCTCTTTATTGCGGTTCCAATCTCTTTGCTTGCTATTAGTCAGTTTAAGTTTTCTATATCCTCTTTATTCAACTTAGGCAGGTTGTACATGTCTACAAATTTGTTAGTTTCTTCTAGGGTTTTCAGTTTATTTGAGTATAATTTTTAAAAATAATTTCTGAGAATTCCCTGGGTTTCCATGCTGTCTATGGTAATATCTCCTTTTTCATCTCCTATTTTAATAATTTGGGTTGATTCTCTCTTTCTTTTGGTTAAAGTAAGGATTCATCCATCTTGTTTATTTTTTCAAACCCCAGCTTTGTTCTGCTGATTTTTTCTCTATTTCATTGATTTCTGCTCTGATTTTAATGATTTCCTGTCTAATTGGCTTTGGGATTAGACTATTCCTCCTTTTAAAGGGCTTTGAGGTATGTTATTAGGTTCCTTGATGAGTTTCTGTTCTTCTGTGGGTATTTAAGGCTATGAATTTTCCTCTTATTACTGTTTTCAAAGTGTCCCAAAGATTTTGGTATGCTGTGTCTATATTTTCACTTGCTTCTAGGAATTTTTCATTTCTCCCCTTATTTCTTCAATTATCTAGTCCTCATTCAGAAGTGTGGTATTCAATCTCCATCTATTGGTGTAATTTCTCTGGGTCTTCCTGTTGTTTATTTTTACTTTCATTCTATTATGATCTGAAAAAATGCAAGGAATTATGTTACTTTTTCTTAATCTGCTAGTGCTTTCTTTGTGGCCTAGACTATGGTCTATTTTGAAGGAGTTTCCATGAGCAGCTGAAAAGAATGTGTATTCAGCTCTTTTTGAGTGGAATAGTCTATATATGTCTAATAGGTCCATTTGGTGTATAATGTTCCTTAGGTCAGAAACGTCTTTGCTGATCTATTGTCTGGAAAATTGATCTGGTGGTGTGAGAGGTATGTTGAAGTTTCCCAATAGTATTTTGCTGGGGTCTATCTGAGACTTAATGTTACAAAGAATTTGTTTTATAAAAGTGGTTGCATCCACATTAGGAGTCTAAGTGTTGGATATTATATCCTGTTGTTGGATTGTTTCTTTTATTAGTAAGAAATGGTATGCTTTGTCTCTTCTGATAAGTTTTGGCTTGAAGTATACTCTCTGATATGAGAGTTGCTATCCCTGCCCATCTTTGGGTTCTGTTTGCATATAATATCTTATTCCAACCCTTCACCTTTAGTAAGCACACTGTCAAGAAGGCACCACTTGGCAAAGAAAAATTTACTAGGCCGTTGCCTTGGTAATGCTGATAAGAACATGCCAATATGAAATCTGTATTTAAAGGCTAGGTTTGGGGAGTGGGTGGGGAGTTCCATTTTCGGGCTCTCCAGTGTGTCTGCCAGGCACGCTTCTTTTCTTCTCTTCCCTTTCTATTTCCTACTGACTTTATAATAAAAGTTTTTGCTGCAACCAAGCTTTCTATTAGTTTTAATTTCCTGAATAAATTTATTTTCTTTGAATCATGGAAAAGAGCCCCCAATGCCATTACAACCATAACACTTGCTGGTCTTTCTCATGTTTTCAGGATTCTTAAATTTGCATTTACTGACTCTCTCTTTCTCTCTCCTTCTCTCTCTTTGTAATTCTTAGAGTTAATCACTTTCCTTTTATGATGTATCCTGTTTTGGAGTTAAATATTTGCCTCAAGGTATATCTTAAGGGGCACTGGTGTTGTAGGGTAGCCACTGACTGTCCACTGGCGACTGTCCTCACAGAACCCAGACAGAGTCAGCTAGAGGGTGTGGCGTTCCAAGCTTGCTGGGATGTCTGCCTAGCTTGTGGAGCCCTCCCTCCTGTTCCTCTGGTTACTGGGGCCACCTTATACCTTGTGCTCTTTTGAGGTCACAGGAGACTCTGCACTTCACAAAGTTCCATGTTCTGTCTAGGTTTTGTTATCCCAGTGAGATTTCCTAGTGGTAGTAACTTGAGATCCTGCAGGCTGCCTACTTCACCCTGGGCTATACCGGGTCTACAGCCCCCAGTTTCTGCGTGGCCTGGAGGGACAAGGTAGACTGCCACCTTTGTCAGCAAATTCTCACCTCCAGTGTGTCTGACTTTAATATACCAGGGTGTGTTCACTGGTTTCTATGGACCTCACTGTTGAAACTGTGTGAACTCAGGATTGCCACAAGGTATATTGGAGCCTCTCAGGATTTTCTAGGAAGAGTCTGTTTTCTTTCAATTCCAGCTTCAAGGAGTTTTGCCATGGCCATGGTGATGTTCATTGGACATCGGAGGTTCCCAGGTGTGGAGGGTAGATTACTCTTGTCGTTTTGGTTGGTACTCTGTACCTGCTGGGTTGGTAGGATTCGGTTTCTTCCCTATTACTTTGCTGGTAATCTTCTTCTAGGGATAGGGGAGCCCCTCCTCGAGCCTGTTCGGAGCCTGTGAGGCACCTCCCCACATGCACCCACCATCTCCCCCTCCCCCATCTATGTTCTGAACAGACCAATTCAATATATAGTTCTAACAGAGTAAAAATTATTAAAATTATCATATTAACCTGTTACCTTGCTACAATGAGTTATTACTAAGTATGGTACATAGCACAGATGCAGGAAAAGACCATTTCAGTTATCATCCCCAGAAATCTCTCTAGTGTTAACACCTGTTCATGAGTCCTTGCCCATTTATTATATCCAGATCACAGGCAACCTCACACTATTATTTATTTATTTGTTGTGTTACTGGGGATTTAACCCAGGGATGTTTCACCTCTGAGCTACACCTCTAGTCCTTTTTCTATTTTTTTTTTTTTTTTTTTTTTGCGGTACTGGGGATTGAACTCAGGGGTGTTCTACCTCCGAGCTATACCCCCAAACCCTATTTTTTTTATTCTTTATTTTGAAACCGAGTCTCACTAAGTTGCCGAGTGCCTCACTAGGTAGCTGAGGCTGGCCGCGAACCTGGATCCTCCGGTCTCAGCCTCCCAAATGCTGAGATTACAAGCGTGCGCCACCACGCCCGGCCTTTTTCTAATTTTTGGTTTTGAAACAGGGTCTTGCTAAGTTGCTGAGGGTCTCACTATGTTGGATAGGCAAGCCTCAAACCTGTACTGCTTCTGTCTCAGTCTCCCAAGTATTGGGATTACAGGCATGCGCCACGACACTCAGTTAACACTCTCATCTTTCTTGTGATCTCTTCAGGTAGACCAGCCCCAGTTGTCCGTAGTGTTGTGTCTGTAACATCTGTCCAATCGTACAGTTGTACTTACATAAAGAGGATTCGATACACATAACCTACTTAACATCATAGCTTAGCCTTAAACATGCTCTGAACACTAACATTAGCCTGCAATTGAACAAAACCATCTACCAAAAGCCTATTTTATAATAAAGTGTTGAATATCTCATGTAACTTTATTTATTCATGGTACTAGAGATGGAACTCGGGGGGCATTTTACCTCTGAGTTAAATCCTCTGACCCATTTTACTTTTTATGTTGAAGCAAGGTCTCACTAAGGGCCTCACTAAATTGCTGAAACTGACCTCACACTTGCAATCCTCTTGTCTCATCCTCCCAAGTACTGGGATTACAGGTATACACCACCACGCCTAGCATCATGTAATTTATTAAATACTTGTTTCCAAAAATCACTGATGACTCAATAAATGGTAACAGTTGTTTACTTTCGTGCTCTTGTAGCTGCCCACTGCTCCTGCCCTGTATAGCCAGGAAATATCATACCACCTATTATTAGCATGGGAAAATAAGAAAATTTAAAATTTTAAGTATAAGCCAGGAGTGGTAAAGCACATCTGTAATCCCAATACTTGGGAGGGTGAGACAGGAGGATCACAGGTTCGAGGCCAGCCTCAGCAATTTAGCAAGACTCTCAGCAACTTAGCGCGACTTATTTCCAAATAAAAAATAAAACAGGGCTGAAGTAGTAGGTCAGAGGTAGAATTTTACCCCTGGTTTCAATTCTCAGTAGAGCAAAAAATGTATTTTTGAAGTATAGCTTCTATTAAATGCATGTTGCTTATGCGTTATCATAAAGTCAAAATATTATAAGTTGAGTTATTGTAACTCGGGGACCAAAGCCTGTATTTTATAAGCAAACTAATCAAAAAACGAATACACTCTTTACTATATAGTAGAGTCACTAAACTTTTCTAATGGTCCCAAAAATATGATGGCCATTTTTTTTTCTTTTCAGTTATAGAGGGCCTTGTTATGTTGGTGAGGCTGGATGTCAACCTGCAATCCTCCTGCCTCAACCTCCCAAGTACGGGGATTACAAGTGTGCACCACAAAGTCCAGCTAAGATTTTTTTTTTTTTTTTTTGAAGTACTGGGTATTGAACCCAGGGGCATTCTACCTCCGAGCTACACCCCAGTTCTATTTTTTTTGTTCTTTATTTTGAAACAGGGTCTCACTAAGTTGCAGAGGGCCTCACTAAATAGCTTAGGGTGGTTGTGAACCTGCGATCCTCCTGTCTCAGACTCCCAAGTACTGGGATTACAAGCTTGCGTCACCACGCCTGGCTTGCAATTTTTTTTTAAAATCAGTGATTTCCACTGGGTGTGGTAGCATATCTCTGTAATCCTAGTACTTGGGAGGCTAAGACAGGAGGATTACAGATTCAAGACCAGCTCATGGTAAAGTGAGACCGTGTTTCAAAATAATAAAATAGGGCTAGGGGTATAAATCAGAAATAGAAAGCTCCTGGCTTCAATTTCTGGTAACACACACAAACACACACACACACACACACACACACACACACACACACACACACACACACAATTTAATATGAGTTCCAAGATTAGTTTTTGTAGAAATCTTGAGGTTATTTATTATAAGAAATAGAAAATGGGAGGTCACTGTGCTCAGGAACAGAATATTCTGCCTGAATTATTTTTTAAGTAATATATCACTGAGAAATAGAATATTCTATTAGTAGATATAAGTTGGAAAATATTTCACTTTAAAGTTTTAATATGGAACTTTTTCATTTCTTCTTTTTTCTGTCTCTTTGTCTTTAGTTGTGTCTTACTGAGATTTTTTACTTTCTAGGAGCCCAAGCTTTTTTAATCTCATTAAAGGAGGACAATGAATCAAACTTGAACTATGAGCTAATTCATATATAAGAGATATGGTCAGGTCATTTGCAAATGGGTAAAGGCTAAGTATGTTCTGGGTGATTGAGATTTTTAAAAATCCATTAAAAATATTGAAAATGTTCTTTTCAGAGACAGTTTCATGGGATTTAAAAATTACCATATGTATCATTGGTAATCTTTTATTTAAACTGGAAACAAAATGAATCATAGGGCATTAATAGTCCTCAGAAACAAATCTTATAGTAAAAGCATACATGACTTTAGGTGACTAAGTCCACAGGGTTTTGGACAGCTTATAAGTTAACTTTAGGAAACTGAAAAGAAATGGTGTTAGGTTTCTGTTATTCAGGCAGAAACTTATTTTACTTATTTTAGGCAGAAATTATTTTATTTGATATGACTTATTGCTAGCCTTCTGGGGTAAAGTCAGAGAAAAGAAGCTATATTATAGGTAGCTATATGGCTTAAGGTGATTTTTTTTTCTTCAAGTCTGGGAAATGTTTGCTAAAATAAAGACACAGACAGGGAGTAAGGGGACCTGATGGCTATTGATTGAATCATCACTTTCATGCATTTTATGTATCCATAGTCAATTCTTTAATTGAGACAACAAATCAGTAACTCTGCTTGTAAAATAGTGATATAGTTCTTATGATTCCATCAATGGCAGGAAGAAAACCATGAATTCCATAGGAAGCATGGCAGTAAATTATTGGAAAAGAAGTGCCTACTAACACTAAATACAAATGAGCATCAGCTAAATATCTCTCTTGTCCTGCAAAATTTGTGGACACCACAGTGATTCACAAAATCCTGTGTGTGTGTGTGTGTGAGAGAGAGAGAGAGAGAGAGAGAGAGAGAGAGAGAGAGAGAGAGAGAGAGAGAGAGAGAGAGAGAGAGAGAGAGAGAGAGAGAGAGAGAGAGAGAGAGAGAGAGAGACAGAGAGAGAGAGACAGAGAGAGAGAGACAGAGAGAGAGAGATACTGGGGATTGAACCCAGGGGCATTCTACCTTTGAGATACGCCCCCATTCCATATATATATATTAGTTTGAAACAGGTTCTCACTAAGTTACTGAGAACCTTGCTAAGTTCTTGTGTGTGTGTGTGTGTGTGTGTGTGTGTGTGCCTAAGAGGTTGCTTTATTTACCGGCCGCTGGCTGGCCAGGACGAGCAGCCTAAAGGCTGTCCTGTGGAATTTTGGGGTAGGCCAGTTTTATACTTTTTGGTTACAGAGTTGGGGGTAGGGAAAGGTTAGGTTGGTGTCATTACATCATTACACCAGGTGCTCTCACAGCAACACAATCAACACAATCAACGGGGTCATTAGGCATTGTTTTTATGGTAAAGAGTCATTTAAATTCATTCTTATGGTGAGGACAACCCTTTCCAGGTTTTCTGTCTTTTTAATAATGCACAGATTACAGAAGCAGATAATAGCAGTAAAAAAATTCCTTTCTACCTCCTGGTTTAGTTACCGGAAACCTTGCTGACCTTTAGGCCAAAGACTGAGGACTTTTGCTTAAGATTTCTGCCTAGAAGGGATGTGTCACCTCAATATCTCATTCCCCACTGGTTCTTGTTACTGAGTCAAATCATGGACTCATCATATGTGGCCAAAGGCTTATATTGTTTTCTAATAACTAGAAACTTAACTGCATTCACTCTCTCCCTGACATAGGCCACTAGGCGTTTTATGATGCAGGGCCCCACAGTTATAGCTAGAATCAGCAATGGGCCTGTGATGGCAGTGATCAGTGTAGTCAGCCAGGGGGACCAGGAGAATAGGGACTGATATCAATTGTCAGATTTTTGACGGCATCTTTCTCTTTCTTTAAGGTTGTTTTTAACTGTTGCTAAACTTTCCCTAATAATTTCTGACTTGTTAGCATAAAAACAGCATGTTTCTCCTAAGGTCATACACAATCCTCCTTGCTCCATGAACAATAAGTCTAGCCCTCTGCTATTTTGTAAGACCACTTCCCTTGCTAAATTCTTGAGGCTGGCTGCAAACTTATCTCACCTTCCTATCTCAGCCTCTGAGTACTGGGATTACAGGCATGTGGCATCATGCCTGGCAAACTCTTCATTCTTAATTTTAGCTTATGAGCATATTAAGCATCTACTTAGCATGATGCTAATGGTCTTAACTATACTTAGTAACCAAAAAGCTGGGTGTGGTGGCACATGCCTGTAATTCTAGTAGATCTGAGTTTGAGAAGGGAAAAATCACATATTCTAGGCCAGACTTGGCAATTTAGTGAGATCCTGTTTCAAAATTTAAAAAAATAAAAGGGTTAGGGGTATAGTTTGGGGGTAGAATGTCCTTGGGTTCAATCCCTAGTACCACAACAACAAATAAATAGATGAATAAAATAACCAAAAAGTATTTTATACCAGTGCTTTCAGAACAAATTTCCAATCCATTCATACATTTTTAAAATTCATGAACCAAAATACATGGTAAAAATGAAGAACTAGCCAGGTGTTGTGGTGCACACTTGTAACCCTAGTACTTCGGAGGCTGAGACAGGAAGATCGCAAGATGGAGGCCAGCCTCAGCAATTTAGTGACACCCTGTTTTAAAATAAAGAATAAATAATAGGGCTGGGGGTGTAGTTCCTTGGAGGTAAACATGCCTCTGGGCTCAATCCTCATCACAATAAAGAGAGAGAGAGAGAGAGAGAGAGAGAGAGAGAGAGAGAGAGAGAGAGAGAGAGAGAGGAAAGGAAGGAAGGAAGAAGAAAAGAAAAGCTATAGGCTGGGATGTGGCTCCTGGTAAAGCACACTTGTTGTTCAGCATGTGCAAGGCCCTGGGTTGCATCTTCAGTACCACAAAATAGAAAAAGAAAGAAAGAGGCAAGGAGGGAGGGAAGGAGGGAGGGAGGGAGGGAGGAAGGAAGGAAGGAAGGAAGGAAGGAAGGAAGGAAGGAAGGAAGGAAGGAAGGAAGGAAGGAAGGAAAGAAGGAAAAGTCAGGTATGGTGGCTCATGCCTGCAATCCCAGTACTTGGGAGGCTGAGACAGGAGGATTGCAGGTTCAAGGCCAGCCTCAGTAACTTAGTGAGGCCCTTAGGAACCTAGCAAAACCCTATTTCTAAATAAAAAAAATTTAGAAAGGTTGGGGTGTAGCTCGGAAGAAAAATTCCCCTGGGTTCAATTCACAGTACCATGCCAAAAAAAAAAAAAAAATTTTAAAGATATAACACTGTCTGAATTTGCACATATTTCTATGATAGGATACCGAAATCATATTTGCACCAATATAGTTGGTGATGAAGAATAAAAGAGTTGAGGGTGTAGCTCAGAGTTAAAGAAGGAAATTAATTAATTAACATTTATATAAGTGGGACTATTTGGTGTAAAATGTCTTAAAGTAATTCATCATATGTAAATCCCTTTAAAGGCATTAGTAAGGATGACTAAATTAAGTTCAATCATGTTATCATAGTGGCTCTATACCATTTTGTTTTGTTTTTGGTACTGGGGATTGAAACCAGGGACATTCTACCTCGGAGCTACACCTCCAGTCTTATTTTATTTTTTATTTTGAAACAGGGTCTTGCTAAGTAGCTGAGACTGGCCACAAACTTGCAATCCTCCTGTCTCAGCCTCCCAAATACTGGGATTACAGGTATGCACCACCATGCCTGGCTCATCATTTTAATACAGTGTGTGTGTGTGTGTGTGTGTGTGTGTGTGTGTGTGTGTGTGTGTGTCGTGGTACTGGGGATTGAAGCCAGGGGTGTGTTCTACCTCTGAGCCACACCCCCAGCTCTTTATACAACTTTTTTGTTTGGAAATAGAGTGTTGTTAAGTTGCTGAGAGTCTATGTTGCTGAGGCTGTCCTCAAACTTGTGATACTCCTATACATGCCCAGCTTGAATGTTTTTTTGTTGTTGTCGTTTGTTTGGTTTTGTTTTAAACCATTCCTTAGTGATTACTAGAGCCTGGGAAGTGTACTGGGAGGTAGGCTGAAGGTGGGAGAAGGGTGGATGGATATGGTTATGCATGCTATATGTACAATTAATATAAGTTAAGAAGTCAGACATGCTAGCACACACTTGCAATCCCAGAATTTGGGAGAATGAGACAGGAATATCGCAGTTTTGAGGCCAACCTCAGCAACTTAATGAGACTCGCATCAACATAGCAAGAGCCTGTTTCAAAATTTAAAAAAAATTTAAAAAGGGCTGGGGGTGTAGCTCAGAGGTAGAGTGCCTCTGGGTTCAACCCTCAGTACCATTAATTAACTAAAATTAATTAATTGATTGATTGATTAATTTCTACTCCTTCTTGATATGCAAGTTTTTAGTCTAGAATGCTCTTTTTCACCATTTCGATATTTCTGTGTGCACTGACCATGATTTATTAGTATGGTCTTGCATCTGTGCACTTGAAAATAATAATCATTGAGAAACAATTTTAATTTTTCTTTTCTTAATGCTTGTCTTTATAGAAAAACAGCCAGCAGGGTGTGGTGGCCCAGTCCTGTAATCCCTGTACTTGGGAGGCTGAGACAGGATTGTAGATTTGTGGCCAGTCTCAGCAACTTAGTGAGACCCTGTTTTGAAACAAAACTGAAATGGACTGAAGGTGTAGCTTGGAGGTAGAACACCCTGGGTTCAATCCCCAGTACCACACAAATAAATAAAGAGAAAGAAAGAAAGAAAAACAGCTACTTACTTTTTTTCTTCAATTTTAACAGTCAAACCAGATAATATCTTTCGAAGATTTATTAGGAAACCGTCTTTTTATGCTGCAATTCTTTCTCTAGTAGATACTGTGATGGTTAGTTTCATGTGTCAACTTGGCTAGGCTATGCTACCCAGTTATTCAACACTAAGCTAGGTACTACTGAAAAGGTATTTTATATATGTGGATACCATTTACAATAGATTCCACTAAGGAAGTTGTTTGGCTTTAAAACAAAACAATAAAAAAAGGGCTAGGAGTATAGCTTGGAGGCAGAACACCCCTGAGTTCAATACCCAGTGCCAAAAAATAAAGTTATGACAGGTGGAATTTTTCTTAAAACAGAGTCTTGAGATATAATAGAAGAAGAAAAGTTCTGTGATATATAATCAGCATGTATTCCATTTAACAAGAATAAAAATATCTCAAACGTTTCATTATGTCATCTTCTTCTCTAACCCTCAATTTGATGTTTTCCCTTATACAGGCATAGGAAAAAAATGATGAAAGCTCATTTGTAGGAGAGAGATTTTTCTTCTGATACCCTAGAATTTGGAAAATAAACGGTATCATCTGGACTATTGTCCAATTATACTAAAGCTGAATACTCATTGTTCTCATTAAATTTAACAAAAATTCTATTTTCACATCTCTGAGTAAGATACAGCCCTGGCATGTTTTGAATTTATTATGTTAATTACCCTTCACTCATGGTATAAATTAATTTTGCTAGTCACTGGGCTAGTGAAAAAAGACACTCAAATAAGAGGTATAGAAGAGGGATTTTGTGTGCGTGTGTGTGTGTGTGTGTGTGTGTGTGTGTGTGTGTGTGTGTGTGTGTTACTGGGGATTAAATCCAGGGGCATTCTACCTCTGTGCTACACCCCCAGCCCTATTTTTTGAAACAGGGTCTCACTAAGTTGATGAGGGCCTCACTAAGTTAGTGAGGCTAGCCTTGAACCTGCAATTCTCCTGTCTTAGCCTCCCTAGTACTGGGATTACATGTGTGCACTACCATGCCCTACTAGAAGAAGGAAATTTAGAAGTGAAAAGAAAATTAATTGTATAATTCACTTCCTAGCAATTAGAATAGCAAAACAACCTTCACAAGATAACAATAAGAAAACATGAAGAATGTTTCCAGTAAGCTTAGAAACATCAGAAAATGCAAATATCACCATATCTTGGATCCACCCACATCTTCTGTTAATTTAAGGGAAGAAAAAGAATTTCTCCTATTCTTAAATCTCTATAGGATACAACTCTCTTTGATCACCGTAAGTTCAAATTCTAATGAATCTTGATTGTATCCGCTGCTTCTGGTAACATTATTATGCAGCGTTGTGTCTCTTTATTGGAACTTCTCTTTTATTACCTGTCACAGCTGTCACCCCGATCACACAGCCTAATTCCCAACTCGAAGTAATCAGGAGCTGCTTTGGGGAGTTGTGATTATCTGGATCACCTTTGGTGACCATTATAGATGCCTGGATTTACATGCACAGTCTTTTCTATTTGGTTTTCATCCAATTAAGTGTGCTCATTTTTTGGTATTGTCACAAGTCTGTCAATTGCGTAAAATATTCTCGTGTGCAGTGGTTGATATTGTAGAGGAAGAAGATTGCTTTTCTCATTTATGAGTGAATTTCATGACAAACTCGACTTTGTTATTTTTGTAGTTGCACTGGTTATCTTAAAAACACTGCAACCCACAGAAGAGAATCTTTACAGGATGAAAATTTGGCCAGAGCATTTGCCATCAGGCAGTTTGATTATTTCGTAGTGTTCTAGTAAAATATGTTTGTATAATCTGGGCTATTAGTAAATTTATAGTTCTTGTAAATCACTGCTTTAAGGGACTAGTACTAGACTAGCACTGGAACCACTCAGTGTGTATTCACTCAGCCTCTCTGTGTTTGTTTTCTCATCTGGAAGATAGAAATGAAAATGTCTCACACATTTGTTGGTCCCAGTACCCTAATTGATTTTCTCTGGCTGTGCTAAAGTGTTTCCTGTAATCTGTTTCCCTGAAAGAGAGAAGAAAACAAATGACTGGCTTATGCACCATTCAGCATCTCTTCCTTTGTCTCTCAATATCACAGTGGTGATACATTGGCCAGCAGTAACTTCAGGGATTTCAAGAGGAACGAGAACACAGCCCATACCACAGTGTTAATCATGGCTATCATCATAAGACCAGCTGAGAAAATCTCATGATCTTGTTAGGTAGATTAGAGATGAGCAAGGCATGGAAAGAAATGGGACAGGAGGGGCTCCAGGCAGCCTTCCTGAGATGTAGAGGTTGCCTGGTCCAGCAGTGGTCAGAGACTCGCAGCGGGGGGGGGGGAGTTCCAACATGGCGAATTTAGTACAGTCACACTAAGCTGTGGCGCAAAACCCATAAATGACTGCAGCAAATTACTATGCATGAGGAGGGATGGGATTTCTGGACAGCATAAGAACTCACCATGTGGCAAATTCTCTCTTTTTTCCCCAGTCTTAGACCAGCTAGCTCTGAGACCTTCTTGGTGAGTTCACCCAATAAAACCCTTTATGCTCACCCTGTGTACCCCAAGTGAAATCTTTCTTTGGGGGTGACAAGAAGGAGAGAAACTCACCATCCAGTGACAATCCCAGGTATTTGGGCAAAGTTCTCAAAGACAACTGGCTTTCTCCTTATCAATTTGAAAAGCACTCTTACACAATTCAAGGCCACTTGGCAAATGAACAAATAATATTATGCATATAGCATAATAATACTGATACTGGAATTTAAGGAAAAATGCAGTTAATTATCCATTGAACTTCTTGGGAATGCAAATACCATAAAGAGAATGTTCACTTAAGTGGCTGTCAAAAAAAACAAACAAAACTTTCCAGTGATTTTGTTTTACAAATGAGCAAGAATGCCTGGTATAAATAAAGTTAAGCAAAAAGTTTTCTGGAACTGATACTTAATAAACCCATTACTCTGTCATGTAATATTGGGATCTAGAAATGGAACACTTGATTAACAACTCAAGGCAACAAGGCAGAATTTGTTAAAGACAATTCTAAGATGAACATGGTAGAGCAAGCCTGTAATCCCAGTTCTTGGGAGGCTAAAACCGGAGGATCACAGGTTTAAGACCAGCCTCAGCAACCTAGTGAGACCCTGTTTCAAAAATTAAAAAATAAAAAAAGAGTCAGGTATGGTGGCGTATGCCTGTAATCCCAGTACTTGGGAGGCTGAGACAGGAGGATCACAGGTTTGAGGCTAGCCTTAGCAACATAGCAAAACCCTGTTTCAAAATAAAAAATAGGGCCGGAAGTATGTTTCAGAGGTAGAATGCCCCTGGGTTCAATCCCTGGCACCACCAAAAATAAATAAATAGATTAATTAATTAATTAAAGAAGGTCTGGGAGTGTAGCTTGGAGGTAGAATAGCTTGGAGGTATAATACCTCTGGGTTCAATCCCCAGTCCTACGGACCTACAAAAAAACAACAACAAAAAAGAATGTTCCATTCAAAAACCAACTAGAGAATAATGTGAAATGATTCATAGTGCTGTGCTTAATGATTAATGACAGCATTTCAGCCAAAAAACAAAGAAGTTTTTTTATAGCTTCCATAAAGAAAACAAAATTTCTTAACCAAGAACTCAAGACCTATCCCGATGTGCAGCATGTGCCTGTAATCCAAGTACTTAAGCTGCAGATACAGGAGGATCACAGGTCCCAGGCCAGTGGCGGTAACTTAGTGAGACCCTGTTTCAAAATGAAAGATTAAAATGGGCTGTGAATAGTGTGTCTCAGAGGTAGAGCTCCCCTGAATTCAATCCCCAGTACAAAAAAAAAAAAAGAAAAACTTGGATAGGCAGAATAAATATCATCAAAATGGTCATTCTGCAAAAATTTATCTACAGATTCAATGCGATACCCATTAAATTACGAAGGTCACTCCTCACAGACATAGAAAAATGAGTCCTTAAATTCATTTGGAACAATAAAAAGCCCAGAATAGCCAAAGTAGTTCTTAGCAACAAGAACCATGCAGGAAGCATCATAATACCTGACTTCAAATTATACTACAAAGCTACAGTAATAAAAAACAGCATGGTATTGGCACAAAAACAGACACATAGACCAATGGAGCAGAATAGAAGACTCAGAAACAAACCCACACACTTACAGTCAATTGATTTTTGACAAAGGAGCCAAAAACATACACTGGAAAAAAGGCAGCCTCTTCAACAAATGGTGTTGGCAAAACTGGTTAACCATATGCAGGAAAATGGCAATAAACACCACTTTCTCACCCTGCACAAGAGTCAATTCAAGATGGATCAAAGACCTGGAAGTTAGGCCATAGACCTTGCAGCTACTTAAAAAGGGCATAGACCCAACACTTCAACGCATAAGCACAGGTAAAAAATTTCTCAACAAGACCCCAAAAGCACAAGCAACTCAAAGGAAGATCAATACATGGGATTGCATTAAATTGAAGAGTTTCTGTGCAGCAAAGAAAACTATCAAGAACCTCAACAGAGAGCCCACAGAGTAGAAGAAAATTTTTGCCAGCTACTCCTCAGATAGAGGACTAATATAAAGAATATACAGAGAACTCAAGAAACTCACAGTTAAGAAAACAACCCAATAAAAAAATGGGCAAAGAATCTAAACAGACACTTCACAAAAGAAGAAATACAAATGGCCAATAAATGTATGAGGAAATGTTCAACATCATTAGCAATCAGAGAGATGCAAATCAAAACTACCTGGAGATTTCACCTAATCCCAATTAGAATGACAATCATCAAAAACACATACAACTACAAATGCCTGCCAGGGTGTGGAGAAGTGGGAACCCTGATACATTGTTGGTGTATCAGACTAGTGCAACCACTTTGGAAAACAGTATGGAGGATCCTCAAAAGAATGGGAATGAACCCACCATATGATCCAGCAATACCACTTCTGGGTATCTACCCAAAAGAATGGAAACCAAACTATCAGACCGATGCATGTGTATCCATGTTTATAGCTGCACAATTCACAATTGCCAAAATATGGAGCCAGCCAAGATGTCCACCATGGATTTTGAATGGATTACAAAACTATGGGATATGTACACAATGGCATTTTACTCAGCCATAAAGGAGAACAAAATCATGCCATTTGTAGGGAAATGGATGAACTGGAAAACATTATGTTAAGTGAGGTTAGTCACAAAAAGTAAAAAATCATATGCTTTCCCTCATATATGGAAGCTAAGGAGAAAGTGGATCATAAGAGGGACTCAAGACAAAGAAGAAGAAACCTTAGATGAGCAAAGAAGATGACTTAACTGAAAGTGATGGGGGGGGCGAACACCCTAATGCACATGATTTACTTTCACAAACATATCAAAGTCAATCACTAAACTGAACATGAGAAGGAGAGAGAGAAGGAAATGGAGCGGGAATTGGGGAAGGATTAAATTAGACATCTGTACATGTATGCCTTTATCAGATTGTACTTAACAAAGATGTATAATTACAATGCACCAATAATAATTTTAAAAAACAATAATTAAAGCATTTTTGTAGGAAGATGATTTTAATAGCCACTTACAATCACTAATCTGTTTTCCTTCCATTAGCTACATGTTTTAGGGGGTACCAGGGATTGAACTCAGGGGCAGTTTGCCTCCAAGCTACACCTCTAGCCCTTTTTATTTTGAAACATGGTCTTACTAAGTTGCTGAGGCTGGCCTGGAACCTGTGATCCTCCTGTCTCAGTCACCCAAGGACTGGGGTTATAGGTGTGGTTCACCATGCCCACCCACTTCATTTTAATCAAGTACTTTGTTAGCTAATCAATTGCTGGGGTTCATCTTTTCCAGTGAATATAAACTCTATGGGGATAAGAACCATGTGTCTTGTTAATCACTGTGTGCCTTATAATTAAAAATATACCTTGCACATTATAGCATTATAGGTTCTTAATATTTGTTGAACAAATGAATAAATGGTGAATTAACAAATAGAAATGAAAATATTTATTTTAGGCCTGATTTTTCTTTTCTTTTTTTTTTTTTTGGTGGCACTAGGAATGAAACCCAGTGGGATTCTACCTCTGAGATACACTCCCAGCCCTATTCTGTTTTTTATTTGGAAACAGGATATCACTAAGTTGCTGAGAGCCTCTCTAAGTTGCTGAGGCTGGCCTCAAATCTGTGTTCCTCCTGTCTCAGCCTCCCATGTAATGGAATTACAAGCATGTGCCACCATTCCCAGTTGCTGATAATGTTTTTTGATGGGCTAGGCAGTCTAATGGATACTGGGATTCTAAGATCGAATATAGTCTCTTCTATCAAGTAATGTACACTATAGTTAAAGTACAAAACATGTAACCAAATTACTGTTCTACACATTAGACTGTGATACAGGTGCCAGCAGAGTAGTAGAAATACAATTCGAGGAAGGAAGAACTTTCTTCTAGATACGGCTATCTGGTGAAGGCTTAATAGAGAATGTAGCAATTAGCTCATTTCAAAGAATTCTATTGTAATTGATTTGGGTTTAATGTGAATCTATCACTATGGGGTATTTGTTGCAGATAGAACCCTTGCTGCATCATCTTTCTGAGGAGTACTGAGCGGGCATGGATTCTGACATGAGGTAGAGGGGATGAGTTAGGGGAACTGCTGATATTTCTGCACATTTTGCTTTTTGACACTGGGGATTGAATCCAGGGCCTCACATATGCTGGGAAAAATTCTACCACTGAGCATCCCAGAAACTTCTGCATTATTTTTAAGCTACTAAAATTGGTAATGGCTCCACGATATTTTTGTTCTAATTTTCGAAGTCACATTATGGCCTACATTAGCTTTGATGGAGACTCTTGTTTTTCATTCTCTATCTGTAATAGAGTTTTCAATCCTCTATCTTTTTGTTTATTTTTATACTGCATTGATTTCCTTTCAAAACATGAAAAGTTTTTCTCTTTGAGGAATAGAGTATATTCAAATATGATAATTGCATTTGGGAAATCCAACTGAACTGTTCAGAAAAATTTATATCCAATATATATTCAATGTCAAACATAAAATAGGTTTTCAGAAAAAGAGTAAATATGTGCCAAAATGTTTAACTATGTAGAAATATACATTCTTGGGAGATAATACTTCAGAAACAATATAGAAATTTGATGAGCACAGTATTGACATTTTTTTTTCTTTTTTGGTATTTAAGAGTGAATCCAGAGGCACTCTACTTCTAAGCTATGCTCAGAACTTTTTATTTTGAAACAGATGTCTCATTAGGTTACTGAGGGTTTCGCTAAATTGCTGAAGCTGGCTTCAAAACTTAAATCTTCCTGTCTCAGCTTCCCAAGTACTGGGATTATAGGCATGCACCACCACACCTGGCTCAGATTTTATCTTTTGATAACATTATGTCTTAATTAATTCCAGCTACTAGGAGAAAAGTACCTTAGGCTGGGTAATTTATAAGCAACAGTAATTTGCTCACATTTCTAGAGGCTAGGAAATACATGATCAAGTCACCTGCAGACTGGGTGTCTGATAAAGGCTGGCCCTCTGCCTTGCATATGGCAGAAGGGGTGAGGAAACTCACTCGTGGCTCTTTTACAAGTCTGCTAATTCCAATCATGTGACTGGAGCCTTTATGACTTAATCATTTCCAGAAGGCCCCACCTCCTAGTACTATCCTATTAGGTATTAGGTTCCAATATATGGATTTTGAAGGGGATATCAACAATCCGACCATACCACCTTACTAGAGATCTGAACCCTGAGATAATGGTTCAGGTGACAAATAAGGATTTTTATTTTTATTTTATTTTATTTAATTTATTTATTTATTTATTTATTTATTTATTTATTTATTTATTTATTTTTGTGTGGTGCTGGGGATAGAAACAAAGGTCTCATGCATGTTAGGCAAGTGCTCTACCACTGAGCTACACCCTAGCTCAAAAAGAAGTCTTGAGCCGGGCATGGTGGTGCACGTTTGTAATCCCAGCATTCGGGAGGCTGAGACCGGAGGATCCGGGTTCGCGGCCAGCCTCAGCTACCTAGTGAGGCACTCCGCAACTTAGTGATACTCGGTTTCAAAATAAAGAATAAAAAAAAATAGGGCTGGGGGTATAGCTCGGAGGTAGAATGTCTCTGAGTTCAATCCCCAGTACCACAAAAAAAAAAAAGTAAGTCTTGATGGAGAAAGATTATAAGAAATATCCAGAGAAGCCAGGCATGATTGCACATGCCTGTAATCCCAGTACTTGGGAGGCTGAGACAAGAGGATCACAGGTTGGATGTCAGCCTCAGCAACTTAGCGAGATCCAATTTGTTTCTCCCAAAAAAAATTGGTCTGGAGTGTGACTCAGATATAGAATGCCCCTGGGTTCAATCCCCAGTATCACAAAATAAATAAGTAAATAAATAAACTAACAAATTAATTCATTAATTAAATGTCCAGAGAAGAGATAATTACACAAAACACTGGGCCTGAGTGAAACATTCTGGAGGTTGGGAAGTAGATCTTGGGAATTTAGATATCTTGTTCGTAAGAAATACTACTAAGAAGGAGGAGATAGATTAAGAAAAATGAGATAGTATTTTAAATGCATCTGCGGATATCTAACAACAAAATTATCAATCATTGGGCTAGCATTCCAATCAGAAAAAAGGGGAAGTCCAGGATAAGGTGACTAAAACTAGGATTTAGACTTAAAAAGGGGGATCCCACCAAAGTAAAAATGAAAGAGAGAAAAGACATGTGCACGTAATCGATTTAAAGCAGGAAGGAGCAGATAGGCAGTCCATAATTTGAATTTAGATACCCACAGTGGTATATATAGGAAATAATAGGTAGAGGGTGGGCTTATACATGGTACCACTAAGGCACACCAGCAAAAAAGGTTCTGTTTGCACTTAAGAGGCCATTTTGAAAAAGGCTACATACTGTGTGATTCCAACAATCTGTCAGTCTGGACAAGGCAGAACTGTGGAGGTGGTACAAAGGATTAGATCAATGCTTTCCAGAAGTGGAAGCAAAAGAGGGATGAATAGGCACAGAGGAATTTTAGAGCAGTGACAATACTCAGTACCACACTATATTTATGAATGCATGTCATTATACATAGAATGAACAACATCAAGAGTGACCTCTAGTGTAACCTCTGGACTCAAGGTGATAATGATGTAGAATCATCAATTCTAACAAATGTACCACTCTGGTGGGGGATGTTCATAATGGGGGGAACGGTGCATATGCGAGAGTAGGTAGTATATGGAAAATCTCTGTACCTCACCCTCAATTTTGCTGTGAACCTAAAACCTCTCTAAAAAGAAAATCTTAGCCAGATAGAGCAGCGCGCACTTGTAATCCAAGCACTTGGAACGCTGAGACAAGAGGATTGCAGGTTTGAGGACAGCCTCAGCAAGTAGTGAGACTCTCATCAACCTAGCAAGACCCTGTTTCAAAATTAAAAATTAAAAGGGCTGGCCCACGCTTGTAATCCCAGTACTTGGGAGGCTGAGACCAGAGGATCCGGGTTCAAGGCCAACCTCACCTACTTAGTGAGGCTCTCTGCAACTTAGTGAGACCCTGTTTCAAAATAAAGAATAAAAAATAGAACTGGAGTTGTAGCTTGGAGGTAGAATGCCCCTGGATTCAATCCCTAGTACCACACACACACAAAAAAAAAGAGGACTGGGGGTAGCTTGGAGGTAGAACACCCCTAGTTTCAATCCCCAGTACCAAAAATAAGTGTATAAATAAATAAAATCTTACAAATGAGATTTAACTATCCCAAGTCCTATAGATTTCGCCTTTCTAATGACATTCATAGCAGGATTTTCTTATTCCTGCTATCGTGTGGCTAATTCAAAAGACTATCTCACTTACAATCTAATCAATTGGGGGGGAATCTATTCATTTATTTATCTTAGAAGCAGGCATTTATGCCCAGAATACTCTGATAATTTTGGTTCCTGAAGTTAAACAAAACAAAATAAGAAAGACATTCTCTAAAGAATGTCTTTACTTGTGAGTGGCACAGCATTGCAATGGGAATAGCAGAGCCTTACAATGGGGATATATACATGTCATGGTAAATGATGGGCATATTCTAGGAGGTCCAGACAATGGGGAAGGTTTTCTCTTCATTTCTCCTTCCTCTCTTTCTTTTTTGTACAGAGGATTGAATCCAGAGGCATTCTACCTCCAAGCTACACTCTCAGTCTTATTTTATTTTTATTTTGAAACAGGGTCTTGCTAAGTTGCTGAGGTTCTCACTAAGTTGCTGAGTCTGGCCTCAAACCTGTGATCCTCTTGTGTCAGTCTCCTAAGTACTGTGATTACAGGTGTGCAGCACTATCCCTGGCCCAAGATTTTCTTCTAGAAGACAAGATGACTATAGCCGTAGCAGAGACTAGATTAGCATCCTGAGGCTGGTGGCTGAATTCAGCTGTTCCAGAGTGTTGATGACTTTCAGTTGCCACTTTGGCCCTGTGACCACATCTTTCTTCATGGTATTCCGCTCCCGGGCTATCAGAAGCGGGATAATGGTGGAGCAGTCGGACACTGAGTTGCTTTACTCCCTTAGGCAATACCATCTGGGCTTGAGACTGCACCCAGGACTGATTCAGAAACCCCACAGGTTCCATGGCTTCATAAATTGGATCCACAACCTGCTGAGAGAGTGGCAGATTCTACCACCTGTGGCGGTATCAAGATTCTTTTGCACCAGGTGTGGTAGTGCATGCCTATAATCCTAGTACTTGGGAGGCTGAGATAATAGACTTGCAGTTTGGAGACAAACCTCAGCAACTTAGTGAGACCCTCAGCAATTTAGTGAGACCCTACTTCAAAAAAATGGGGCTGGGGGTGTAGTTCAGAAGCAGAATGCATTTGGGTTCAACTCCCAGTACCAAAAAATTAATTAGTGGGTTGTATGTGTAGCTCAGTGATAGAGTACCCTTGGGGGTTCTATTCCCAGTACAACACACACACACACACACACACACACACACACACACACACACACACACACACAGAAACTTTCTAAGGTATAAATAACAAACAAACAGAAACAAAGCTGGAGCAAAGTGCTGACCAGAGGAAATCTTAGCCCTTCATAATCTTTATTAGCATCACTATCAAAGTACAAAAATAAAATAGGACTGGGGGTGTAGCTCAAAAAAAAAACACACATGTAAAAAAAGGTTCATCTGTAACGAAAAGGTAGCTTGTGGGTCACTTTCAGCACCATTTTTCAACAGTTTTACTGCCCTTAAAGCCTTTCAATTTAAAATGTTTGGAGTCTTGAAGAGAGCACAGAATATTTCAGTAGTGGCAAATTATTTATTATATGCACATTCCATATGCATTCTGTGAGAAGACAGGATAAACAATGAATGCAAGAGACTTGGAGAAATAAGCAGGCACCTGAGCAGCAACCACTTTATGAATCACATTAGACTCTGTGGACTTTATCCTGAGAGAAATGGGGGAGAAATGAAGGTTTTTAGCAGGAGTTACTTGACCAGTATTGTGATTTGTGCTTTTGGAAATCAATTCGGACTGCAACGTAGAGAAAGGTTTACGAAAGGGCAAAATCCGAAGGTGAGAGATGAGTCGGGAGAAAGCCACTGCAGTCATGCAAGCGAGAGTTACTGATGGCTGAGGATACAGTAATGGAAGTGGGATCAGGAAAGTGGTGCATGCATTCCAGAGAGATGTGCTTTGTAGTTGTAACAGAAGGAGGTTGATTTGAAAGACTGAACAATCAAGAATGGCTGCTTAGCTTGAATTGGCAGACATTGGAGGAGGAGATGGAAGCTGAAGGGAAAAAAGGCCATTTCAGTTTTCATAAATTTAATTTTTAAAATAGTAATGGAAGCCAGGCTTGGTGGTACATGCCTGTAATCCCAATTCTCAGAAGGCTGAGACAAAAGGATTGCCTGTTCAAAGCCAGTGTCAGCAACTAATGAACCTGTCAGAAACCTAGAGAGACCCTGTCTCAAAATAAAAAGTAAATTAGGACTGGGGGTAGAGCTCAGAGGTAGAATGTCCCTGGGTTCAATCCCCAGTACTACATACATACACACACACACATACACACACACACAAAAAAAAAAAAAAAAGAAAGGAAGGAAGAAAAGGAGAGTAATTTAACAGAATAAACAAAGAGATCAGATATAAAGATATTTTGACAAATTATCACAAAGTGAACAAACTTATATAATAAATCCCAATACTCAAGAAATAGTGCATTATTATAATGGGGACCTGCTCCTGATCCTGGTTGCTAACATATTACCTGTTACAAAGGTGACTTTTTTTCCTCTTATGTCCTTGCCCTTTCCTTCACCCTGTTATCAAATAAGATGTTATTCTTTGTTTACTGACAGAAGGGGACCTGGAACCTGTGGATCTGAATAAGAATTGAGTCAATGAAGACTCAAACGTGAACTGTGTCCCTTTTGATAAACACACCAACATGATGCAGGCCTGTGGATATGAATAAGAACTGAGTCAAAGAAGACATAGACATGAATTACATCCCTACTGATAAGACATCACCATAACTCTTAAAAGGGACTTGATTCCTTTGTTCAAGGAGAATCCAGGCTTTTTCCTGAACTCTTAAGTTCACTGGTTTCTCCAATTTGCTAACAAATCAATAAATTTCTTTTTCCTCCTTACCAAAGGCTTGTCCCAATTATTTGATTCAGAAAACTGGGACAGGTACAGGGACTCAGTAACATTACCAGCAATCCAAAAATCCTCTTACGCCCTCTTTTTTGTGTACATGGTACTGGGGTTTTAACCCAGGGACGTTAAACTTCTGAGCTACAACACCCAGCCCCATTTTTATTTTGAAACAGTCTCACTAAGTTGTTGAGGGCCTCACTAAGTTGCTGAGACTGGTTCCGAACCTGTGATTTTCCTGTCTCAACCTCCCAAGTATTGGGATTACAGGCATGCACCACCATTTCTGCACTCCTCTTATGCCCTCTTATCAGTAATCACTATGACCCACTTACCCATAGCTAAATTGAACTTGACTGGTAATAACATAGCTGAGTTTTGCCCTATTTTAATTCTATACAGATAAGTATGTGTGTGTGTGCACGCGCGCGGTCACATGTGTGTGTTGTACATCTTGTGTGTGGCTTCTTTTGATGGAATGAAATCATTCATATTTTTTATATGTGGTTATAGTGGCGTTATTTTCATAAAACAATTCATTAATCTTTCTACTGAGTAATTGAATCATTTCCAAAATCACAAATACCTTGCTATACATATTCTTAGACATTTTTCAGTGTGTGTGTGTGTGTGTGTGTGTGTGTGTGTGTGTGTGTGTGTTTCTGTCAGGCAAATATCTGGTAGATCAATTCCTGGGTCATATGATGTCGGTGTCTTAGTCTGTTCCTGCTACTATAACAAATATCTGAAACTCGGTAACATTTTTTATATAATCTTCTGTCCTGCACCCCGCCCTCCTCCTGAGACTGGGTAATTTATAAAGAACCAAAAGTTGTTTCTCATAGTTCTGGAGGCTGAAGTCTGTGATGTAGGCAGCAGCAGATTCAGTGATGGGGGCTGCTTTCTGCTCCCAAGATGGTGCTTTGAGTGGTGTGTCATCCAGCAGGGATGAATGCTGAGCCCTCATGGGCAGAAGAGTAAAAAGGGCACATCCTTCAACCTCTTGAGAGGTCATTAATCTCATTCATGAGGGTTTTATACTTGTGACTTAATTATCTCCCAATGGCCTCATAACGCTATCACATTGGTCACTGAGTTTCAGTGTATAAATTTTAGGGGACACTTTGAGATCATACATAGCTTGTCTTAATCAAGGGTTTTGTAGATACTGACAGCTTTGCCAAGCAAGCAATACATAAGAGCTCTAATTGATCTGAATACCAACACTGATTTGGTGAGTATTTTTAATTATAGCTATTCTGGTAGAATTCAAGGTATATCTTATCCTGATTGTAATTTGCATTTCCTGATGATTGATGGAGTAAAACACTTTTCATGAGCCTGTTGGACATTTGGATATTTATTTTTGTAAAGTATATTGAATCTATAGATCTTACAATCTATGGACAAAGTGTATCTTTACATTTTTAAAGATATTCAGGAACCAAGTGCATTGGTGCATGCCTGTAATTCTAATACTTAGGAGGCTGAGACAGGATCGCAAGTTCAAGGTTAGCCTCAGTAACTTAGTGTGACCCTGTTTTGAAACAGAAAATAAAAAGGCCTGAGGGCAGGGCAGGGGGAGGGATAACTCAGAGGTAGAACATCCCTGAGTTTCAATCTCCAGTACCAAGAAAAAAAAGATATTCGGGACTGAGATGTAGCTCAGTAATAGAATGCTTGCCCAGTGTGTTCAAGGCCCTGAGTTCAATTCCCAGTGCCACACACAGAAAAAAGATGTTCAGACATTTTACATGTACATGTATATGGATATGCATATAGTATCTTGTGTGTGGCAGTCTTGCAGAATTTTCCCTAGATTTATTCCTATGTAAGTGATCATAATTTAATATTATTATAAATGGTATCTATGTTTTAATTTTTATTTTCTATTTTTTTTAAGATGAGAAAATTATGTTTGAATTTTGAATACTGACTTTACTTGACAATCTCGCTAAGGTTCATTTGTTAACTGGAACAGTTTAACTGTAAGTTCTTTTGAAATTTCTATAGAAAGTCTGTTCTGAAATAAATGAGTATTATTTTCTTCCTTCTATTTTTATAACTTTAAAAATATTTTTATCTTTTATTATTGTGTTGGGTGATGCTGTCAGAGTTAGGGTGAAGGCTCTCGCTCTGGGGTTTCCAACAGACCAGGTTCCACCATTCATCTCAGAAAGCCAATTCCAGAGGTGAGCATTGGTGAAGGCAGGAAAGGGACTTTATTTTCAGTGTGGCCACACCTAGAAAAACAGAGTGTTTAGTGACCTAAGATCTGTCTTTGAGGAGCTGACTAGAGCTTTGAGGTTTTACAGAAAGGGGAAGGAAGGCACGGTTTGGGGTTTTGGGTAGCTGGGAGTTTTGCATTTCTGGTATAGGTGGTATCCTTGGTCAGGCCATGATGTGGCCTCAAGACAGTCAGGCGGGGTCCTGTTCATTTCCCTTCATCCTCATACTCACTAGCCCCCCTCTCTCTTTTTTTTTTTTTTTTTTTTTTTTTTTTTTGTGGTACTGAGGATTGATCCCAGGAACATTCTACCTCTGAGCTACACCGCCAGCCCTTTTTTTATTTTTTGTTTTTGAAACAGGGTCTTGCTAGGTTGCTCACTCTTGCAAAGTTGCTGAGGCTGGCCTCAAACTTGTCATTCTCCTGTCTCAGCCTCCCAAGTGCTGGGATTACAGGCATGTGCCACCACACCTGGCTTAATTGGTCTCTTAAATGACAGGACCACACATTCTTATCCATCATTTTACTTCTAGTGCTCAGTATAATGCCCAGTACTCAGAAACATTTATTTAAGCAAAGAATATATTTTATTGAAATTTTGGGAAATATTATTTATAAACATGTGAACTCTATTCAGCATCTTGAAATTGGAAAACAGGAGTTTTTAAGATCTGTTATATTACCTGGCTCATGATTAGAAGTCCAGGTTCTAGAGTCAGATTATGCAGACTCAAATTCTACGTTTCTGATTCACCATGTGAAAATAAGCAAGGTTTTTAATTTCTTGGTGTCTCATGCTCTTCCTGTGAAAAATGGACGAATGATATTTTCTTCATAGAATTTTAAAGACTAAATGAAGACAATGCTTTAAGATATAGAAATCTTAAAGCATTATCTGGAACATAGCAAGTATTCTATACAAGTTAGCTATTACTAACTGTTTTAATAGAATTATGTATCCTATGTCACCTTATGCAATAAAAATTTTGATAAACAGACCTCCTGAGCATGCATCCATGTATTTCCATGGTATTTTGGGTTTTTTTGTTTTGTTTTGTTTTGTTTGGTAGTAGGAATACAATCCAGGGATATTCTATCTCCAAGTTACAGTCCTAGCCCTTTTATTTATTTATTTTTTGCGGTACTGGGGATTGAACTCACGGGTGTTCTACCTCCGAGGTATACCCCCAAGCCCTATTTTTTTTTTTTTTATTCTTTGTTTTGAAACCGAGTCTCACTAAGTTGCGGAGTGCCTCACTAGGTAGCTGAGGCTGGCTGTGAACCCGGATCCTCTGGTCTCAGCCTCCCGAGTGCTGGGATTACAAGCGTACTCTACCACGCCCGGCTCCTAGCCCTTTTATTATTATTATTTTTTTAATTCTGAAACAGGGTCACAGGGTCTTGCTAAGTCACTGAGAGTCTCACTAAGTTGCTGAAACTGGTATTGAACATGCCATTGAAACAGGGGTGTCTCCTTTTATAGGGTTCTTGTCCAGTAGATTTTGATGAAAGAAGTCCAAGGACTAATGAAGGATATAGAAATGTGAAAGTTTATTTTAAATCAGGGAAAGATAGGAGACAAAACCAGCTCAACCCCCCCACATACACACACACAGGTGGAGAAGGGAGTCCCCAAAAGAGAGTAACCATTGAAGCTCTTGGGAAGAGGGCTTTTAAACCTTATTGAGGTTCCCCATCTGCTCTTTTATGATTGGTCAGAATTGGGTCTTGAAAGACTAATGTCCTTTGACCAATTTCAATCCTTAATTTGAATTGTTATCTTGTGGGCTGGTGGGCTCCCATCTCCTGTCTCCCACTGGTCTCTCACCTCCCTGTTCACCTCCCCACCTCAAAGAAGGCGATGAACATGGCCTTCTTAATTCCTCTTGCTCCCAGGTTCTTCTCTCTTGCTTAACCATCTTCATGTCTTAGTCTCCCAAGTACTGGGATTTCAGGCGTACATCACCATGCGGGACTACCATGGCCTTTTCAATTGGCAGAATTGTATAAGTACTACCAAGAGTGAGAAAATACCGATTTCTATATTGCAGTGTTAACACATGATACTCAATAATGGGATTTTGATGTAATTTATTTAGAAGCTTTTGATCAAGATCAAAATCAAGACCATAGACTTACACAAACTACATTTTTATCTTTAAAAATAAAGAATATGTAAACTAAATTGGTATTATACATTCGTGGGTTTGGGGAAACGTTACTTTGTTCGTGCCATTATAAAGCTCTTCATTTTTATCCTTGAAACTTACTTTGAAAATCATAATTTTTCTCTTTAATTCCATCAATTTGAATGTTCAGACCCTTTTGGAAAATGATTTGTGCTTTTACATGAACAACATATGCAATCAGAAATTTATATGACCCCAAGAGGAGAATAGAAACGAATGCTTCCAGTTCAGATTTTAAAGCCTCATTTTAGTCTTCAGTAGTGATTGTAATAACAAGTTTTTAAAATTACATTAAAATGATAATCACAGTATTCACTCAATTCCCTAACTGCTGTCTACAGCCCTGTCGTCTGAATAACACAGTTGTCTGTATTTTACAGATTAATTTAAAATGGCCATATTTTCAACAAATGGTCCTCAGTTATTGCTATGTTTATACTCCCCTCATCATGAAACACTCTAAGACATACCAATACCTCATATGAACCCCACTTTCACTTTTTCTGGGGTAAAACTAGATATGGCTATTGCATTTCTGAAGATTTTGGAGAAATCAGACAGTAATATGAGTCACTGTATCCTAATCATTTAAAAACTGCACAGATGAGTCAACGGTAGGAAGGAAAACAATCTAGACATTCACTGAAGCCTGACATAGAAATAAATGAGAGAGGTATGCCGGAATATCAATATCTAGCTTAATGCTGCAATCCTTCAATAATAAATGGGGGAGAGCTGCAAGGCAAATCTGCTGTGAAGAAATCCTCTTCTCTGGTGGTTAGGTGGTTGATTAATGTGTGTTTGAATTATTTTTCCGCTGCTGGGTATAGGTGGTAATGAACATCCACACAGGGCACAAACCTATGAATCAGGGAATCTGGTGTACAAGTGAAGTTGGGAGGGCCTTGAAGAATAATTGTGCTCTGAGTTTATCAGTCACCTAAAAATAGTGACATTCTTCACAGAGGAAAGAAAACTCGAGCAAACAGCCTGACTAAAAGCATGGACTTTTAAGCCAGGCATTGTGGCACATGCCTGAAATTCCAGTACCTGGGAGGCTGAAACAGGAGGATCACAGATTGGAGGCCAGCGTTAACAATTTAGAGAGAACATGTTTCAATATAAAAAATAAAATGGGCCAGGGATGTAGCTCATAGGTAGAATATCCCTGGATTCAATCATCATTAACAAAGAAGAAGATGAAGGAGGAGGAGGAAGAGGTGGAGGAGGAGGATAAGGAGAAGAAGAAAAGTATGCACTTAAAAAAAAGAAAGCAGGACTCATCTGCTGATTGTGATAGGAACTTATTAGTTTCTGGAAGGCAGGGACCTTGTCTATGTTGTTTAATTGTGTAACCATGCTCAAACCTATTTGTTGCATAAAATACAAAAACTTTTCAAATGAAGAACAGTCTTTCTGTTCATATGACTATCCAAATTCTGAGAGGCCCAAGAATTAAGAGATTTCAACCAGAGTGAGGAGGAGGTAGGAGTTTAGAGTATTAGACTGTTACACAAGTACTATCAGTGACAAAGTTTGATCAACTTGATTGATAGTAAGTTTGATTAATAGTGTGCTTTTGATTAACAATGTGCTGTGGAATACTATAGCAGAGTTGTAAACAAATATTATGGGATAGAATGGTATAGGATAGTTGCATAAAAGCATTAAAGTTGTAAACAAATATTGTGGGATGGAATGGAAATACTATAGGAGAGTTGTAAACAAATATTATGTACGTGACTAATTGGAAGAAAAAAGTGACTCATGCATCTCACTAACCAATCAGAAGAAAGGTAAACAATCCAGGTAATCAATCAGAAGAAAGATAAACAACACAGCCATGACTGTACAGGGTCTCACTAAGTTGCAGAGTGCCTCACTGAGTAGCTGAAGCTGGCCTCGAACTGGGATCCTCCAGTCTCCACCTCCTAACACTGGGATTACAAGTGTGCACCATCACACCCGGCTTTTTTTTTTTTTTTTCCATCCAATCCTTAATCATTCTCACTACAATCGCCAATGCATGTGAGTTCCACAAAAGCAAAAATTTTCCTATGTGTTCACTTCAGAATCCTCAAAAGTCAGAACACTGCCAAACATATATTGAGAAAGTATTTTTGAGCACCTATCGAGGGCCAGGCACTGAGGTAAAGGATTGGGAGAACAGTGAAAACAATTTAAACAATTTAGGCTATAACCCTATCTATAGGAAGCTTATATTTCAGTAGGGTCATGAAAAGTAACAAACAAGCCAGGTGCAGTGACACACGTCTATAATCCCAGTACTTGGGAGGCTGAGACAGGAGGGTCACAGGTTGGAGGCCAGCCTCAGCAACTTAGAGAGATTCCCTCAGCAATTTATGGAGACTCTGTTGCAAAATAAAAAATAAAATAGAGCTAGGGGTGTAGCTCAGAGGTAGAATGCCCCTTGGTTCAATTCCTAGTACCAAAAATAAAACAAAACAAAAATGAATATATAGCATATTTTCAAGATTTTCAAGGAGCAGGTTGAGTTCTATAAAGAAGAGCAAAATACAGAAATAGAATGCCATGAAAGTTGAAGGTATATATTTATTTATTGGACCAAGGGCTTGAACCCAAAGGCCACCCAGCCTTTTTTCAAATTTTATTTCAAAACAGGGTCTCGCTAGGTTGCTGAGAGTCTCACTACTTACTAAGGCTATCCTCGAACCTGCCATCCTCTTGTCTCAGCCTCTCAAGTACTGAGATTACAGGTGTGCATCACCACATCTGGCTTGAAGGTCATATTTTAGACAGTGTTTTCTGAGAAGAAGAATGTGAGATAGTGACATGTAACAGAGACCTGAACCAAGCAAGGAAGCAAGTCATGGGAAGATCTGGAGAAAGATCATTCCCGAGAAATGGGACAGTCCATGCCAAGGAATAAACTCGGTGTGTCTAGAACATAGTGTGAGATGCAAGGAGTGTGAAGAAATGTGATTTTTTTTTTTTTTTTTTGTGGTACTGGGGATTGAACCCAGGGGCCTTCTACCTCCGAGCTACACCCCCAGTCCTATTTTTTTATTTTTATTTTGAAACAGGGTCTCACTAAGTTGTGGAGGGCCTCACTAAGTAGCTGAGGTTGGCCGAGAACCTGGATCCTCCAGTCTCAGCCTCCCAAGTACTGGGATTACAACCATGCGCCACCATGCCCGACTTAAGAGTTGTGATTTTAAGTAACTTGGAGCCAGATCACGTGAGCTTGGTTGAGTAAATACTTGGCTGGCAGGCACATCAGCAGCCTATTTACCTCGGTTAGCCCTCTCAGTGCCAGATGTTAACCTAGGTGAAGGTGCTGAGATTCATTACAGGGAAATGAGTTTCACACTGATTCAATCAGACGAGAAAGAAAAAACAGTGTCTCCTCTGTTGCTTCAGAGCCAGGCCTAGCAAGTCAGTGCATATCTCTAGAAGCACCAACCCCACCCATTGAAGAGAAAAAGAGTTGTCAAGGGAAGATTAGCTGGGGCTTTGAAGTCCAGCTGAAACCCTATGGGAGAGACTATAGAATCAGAAAAGAAGCAAAACCTTAGGGGTCAGGAAAGTCAGGAGCACTCGTCAGTTTTTTCATATCCATTTTTTTTGTTTATTGGGTGCATTATAATTTTACATCACATTGGGATACACAGTGTTACAAAAATATATGCGCATAGCTCTTCTTGCCCTCCCCACAGGTTCCCTCCATTCCTTTACCCTCACCTCATAAATTTTTGAGATCGAAACTGGTAATTTTGTATACATTAATAGAATTATTTCAACTGTTACATTCTTTCTGACTTCATCCCTCCCTACCTGGAGTCTCTGCTCACCTCCCTGATGTTGCATTTAGTTCTGAATATCTTTCTAGCTTCTACATATAAGAGACAACATACATCTACTTGAAGAAATGAAATCAGAATATTATAATGATACTTGCATGTCTATGTTCATAGCAGCACAATTTACAATAGACAAATTATGGAACCAACCTAGTCGTCCATCAACAGATGAATGGACTACAAAACTCTGGTATATACACACAACGGAATTTTACTCAGCCGTAAGAACATAAGAACAAAATCACATCCATTCCTTTAGTTAAGAAAAGCTCCACATAGCACTGGGTAAGCTCTTTGTGTGTTTGGGGTTTTTTTGTTGTTGTTTCTTTCTTTTTTTTTTTTTTTTTGCAGTACTGGGGATGGAACCGAAGGGCATTCTACCTCCGAGCTACATCCTCAGCCCTAATTTTTTTTTTTCTTTTCTTTTCATTTTTTAATTTTTTTAGCATGGATTTTTATACAGTTCTTGGGTACAACAGGGTTAATCACACATCTTTGTTGGGTACAAGCTAGTACAGGTAAAGACATCCATGTACACATTTCTCATTAACCCTTCCCCAATTTCCACCCCCCTCCCTCTTTCTCCCTCCTTCTCCAGGTCAATTTAGTGATTGACTTTGATTTGATTTTGTAAGTACATCATGCTCATTAGGGTGTCCCCCCTCCTCCCATTACCTTCCATTAAGTCAAAATCTTTGTTCACCTAAGAATTCTCCTTCATCTGGAGTCCCTCTTATGTCCCATTTTCTCCCTAGCTTCCACATATTAGGGAGAGCATTTGATTTTTAACTTTTTGTGACTGACTAATCTCACTTAACGTAATGTTTTCCAGTTCCCCCCATTTCCTTGCAAATA
>PVLC010011327.1:0-19397 GCA_004027655.1 Graphiurus murinus
CGGTACTGGGGATTGAACTCAGAGGCATTCTACCTCCAAGCTATACCCCCAGCCCTATTTTTTTATTCCTTAATTTGAAACCAAGTCTCACTAAGTTGCAGAGTGCCTCACTAGGTAGCTGAGGCTGGCTGCGAACCCGGATCCTCCGGTCTCAGCCTCCCGAATGCTGGGATTACAAGCGTGCGCCACCACGCCCGGCTATGAACCCACTACTCTGATCTTTACCACTGCTCATTTGTTTCACCTGGGACCAACGACATGAGCAGTTTTGTCACTCAAGTCTTTTCATGAAAGTCTCTTTCATGCTGCCCCCAAGAAATACAAAAATGGATCTGGATTTAATTTCAATTGTTTTTACTCAAGGCCATGTCACATGCAAGGCAAGGAAGACACTTTTGATCTAATGCATATCTCCAATTATGCTCTTTCCTGTCATCTAATCAAACACACCAAAAAAGATTATGCTGTGTGTACCATATAATACTCTTTAGCTCCAGCTCCTAACATTAAACAATCAATAACTATTTGTTTAATGAGTTAAATGTAGTTAATGAAATCTCTATCATCTATAGAATTTAACATTACCCTTCCCCCAACTCTTCCAAGGTAATATCTTATTCCAAAGGAGAGATTAAATTCTGGCAAAACTATTTTTACCCCATAATGACTATAAAATCATCTGTTGCCTGAGCACAGTGGCACACACCTGCAATCCTAGTACTTGGGAGTCTGAAACAGGAGGATCACAGGTTTAAGGTCAGCCTCAACAACTCTGCAAGACTCAGTAATACTCTAAGCAATCTAGTAAGACCCATAGCATTTTCAGGAAAAGGAGGTTAAGTAAAAAGAAAGGAATATGAGGAAAAGTCAATTCCTGACCAGTTTTTCAAGGATGTCAACAAATCAGTTACATTCATCAAGAATCTACCACCTGTACTTGGTGTGGTGTACACACCTGTAATCCCGGTATGTGGGAGGCTAAGACAGGATGATCACAGGTTCAAGGCCTGCCTCAGCAACTTGGCAAGGTCCTCAGCAAATTAGCAAGACCCCGTTTCAAAATTTAAAAAATAAATAATAAAATAGGGCTGGGGATGTAGCTTGGAGGTAGAAACTACACCCTGTACTCAATGTGTAGTACCACAAAAAAGTACCACCTTAAAAAATTTAAATGCAATTAGGAAAAATCCCCAACTTAAAGAATGGGTGTAATACTCAAATTTCCCACTTTGGTGAAGTAAAATGAACAAAATAAGTATATAATATAAACATATATTTTTGTGTATATGTGCCCACAGTGAAAAAAGTTCCTTGAAGTTTTTCCATTATTACTTACCTTCCTAAAAATCAATGAGTTTGTCTTGGATCAACACCTCCACTCTCAACTGACACACAGGCTTTCTTGCATTTATAGCAGGCAGTGTGCCATTTAAGATTCACAGCTTTACAGCCTGGACAGACCCGAACCAGTGGATTAGAGCATGAGGCTGACTTCTGTTGCTGGGATTCCAAGGCTTTCTTCCCTTGTGGTTGCTTTTCCTGTTGCTGCTGAGATTGTTGTTTCTTTGGGCTTTTTTCACACCCTGGGGGATTTCCTTGGAACTCTTTGGGCCTTTCTCCTGCCTATGGCTCCTGCCATTCCCCTGGGGCATCGCCAAATCTTCCTGCTGGCTATGGCTGCTGCTGATCCCCAGGGGAGCCATCCTCTGGGGCATCACAAGATCTTCCTTCTGGGACTGGCTGCAGCTATACCCTAGGAGGTCTGTCCCCTAGGGTCTCCCTGAACCTTCTTTCTGGCTCTGGCTCTTGTTGTCCCCCAAGGAAATCATTCCCTGGGGATACTCACGACCTTCCTTTTGGCTGTAGTGATATCTGCCAGGGAGGTTCTCAGGATATTGATCCTGGAAACGGCAACTCTGGTCCCACAGAGGAGCTATCTCCTCCTGAGATTCCACTGGAGCCCACAAGCTAAGTAGGTAAATTCCCGACGGAGGCATCTGGGGTGCAACTGCTGCTACTGGTGTGGCTGTTGCTGCAGCCACTGCTTCTGATTCCATTACTACTGAGGATGGTACAGGTATTGAGTATGGCGATCCCATTGGGAGTGGGGTATGGAATGGGATTTGATGGAGCACAGGCATTTGCAGATAGGGTTGCACTGTCTGGGTCAAAGGACAAGGGGGTCCTGGAACATAAAGCGAAGATGCTGGAAATGGCATATGGGACTCCAAATGTGTTTTGCCTTGCGCCTCCCTTGCCACCACCTCTGTCTGCTATTGTGCATTCATGGACCACGTCGCAACCCCAAGCCTTTCAGCTCCTGGATCAGGTACAGCTGTCTGGGGCAGTGGATCTGCCTGTGCCGATCTCTCAGCCTGCAGCAGCTTCCCACACAGCACTTCACACTCATCCATCGCCTGTTGCAAGGCAGACGCATGGAGCGCAGCTGTAAGGCTGCCTCATCACGCTCCTCCCACAGCCGCTGCAGCTCAGAGACCAGAGCCCAGCAAGCCCTCTGACACTCCTCCAATTGTTGCCGGAGCTGCTGCACCCGATGTATCTGAAGCTGTCACTGCCTTGCGACCACTCGCACCCCTAGGACCAGTGCACTCCAGGAGCAGGAGGGTACCTGCGAGTCAGCCACTACTGTGCGAAGCCCATCCTCTACCTCATTCCAGGGCTTTGAGCGGAAGGTCATGTAGAATTCGGGGCCACCACTGTTAATGAGGACCTCATTGTTAATGAATCTGATCACCTCATTGTGGCGGAAGCAGCTAGCATTGTCCCCAAAGTCCAAGGTCATGGCGGCTAAGGCAAGTTGAGGCAACTACCTCACTGAGTTCCTACACCATGCCTGCTGCTACCTCTGCTCCCACAGATCTAGATCAGGGCCACCAATCTGTCCTCTTCTCATCTCCCTAACAGTCCTATTTCAGTCTTTGTCCAGTCCTGGCCTCCTTCCTCCCTCAGCCCCTCAGTCTCTCACAAAGTGTAAAGCCAGCAGTCTCACCATACCAACCTCTGCCTGGCAACCAAAAGATACTTCACAGAAAGTGGAGTCATGCCACAAAGCCTGCTGGGACCAGTCTTCCTCTGCACAGAGACACCTATTGGGAGAACAGGCAAAGTTCTTCAGTGGGGATTGCAGTGAAACAGAACCCGGTTGAAAATAACTCCTTTAAACCAGTTATAAGTGAAGGATCATATGTTTTCTTTCATACTTAGAAGTTAAGAAGTAATCAGGGTATCAGAGGTACTTCAAATAATAGAGGAGAAACTTCAGAGGAGCCAGGGAGGTGGTCTAGGGAAAGTGGGGGAGCGTCAATGAAGGAAACACATATGTACATATGTGAGAATACCAATGCCAATCTCAGTACCAGGTATGGGGAAGGGGGAGTGGGGAGGGAGCCAGGGGAAAGCTCACCAAGTAATATGAGCATGTATGTCACTATAACTATGAACTACATTATGGTGTGAGACTATAATGCACCAATAAAAGGGTTTTTTTTTAAAGTGTTTCCCTTAAGGAAATAGGCTTTCATGATATTTATTCCTCTTAATTCGTATTCACTTATTATTTGTATTGTTTGTGGTGTAGTAAGAATTAAACTGGCTAAAGCATCCTGTAAAAAAAAAAAAAAAAAAAAAAAAAAAAGGTTATTCGGAAGGTTAAGTCCTCATTCTAAAATAAAAAATAAAATAGAACTAGTGATGTAGTGTTAGAGGTATAATGTCCTGGGGTTCCATCCCCATTACAAAAACAAAAACAAAAAAACCCAAAACAAACAAACAAAAAAAACACTTTCTTTTATCCAGGTGGTAAAGCAGAGCCCGGTAATAGGGCTGGGGATATAGCTCAGTGGTAGAACACTTCCTCACCCTGTTCAATCCCTAGTCTCTCTCTCTCTCTCTCTCTCTCTCTCTCTCTCTCTCTCTCTCTCTCTCACACACACACACACACACACACACACACACACACACACACACACTGAAACTGTCCTTTGGTGACTATAACCCAAAAAGAAAAGATGAATCAAAAGAAATCAGAATTATTGGGCAAGGAGGCAGCGAGACAATGAGAAGGAAATGGAATGAGGTTGGGGATGGTTAGGCTGAAAGGAATGGTGTTTCAGGGCTTCCAGTTAATGGAGGTAAAGAGGGTGCAAACCTGGAAGTTTTATTAAAATTCAGGAAAGGAGAGGACCAGACAGGAGTTTTCTGTCTCACTCACACAAAACGTTCTCTTCTCAACTTTGAAACTAAGTACTTCTGTGATTTGAGTCCTTCAGTCTCTTAGGGAGTTCGGTTCATTCATTATCTCTCCACTGTCTTTCCTGTCTACATTTTCTGTACCTTAATGTCTGACCATAAAACTACAGAAAATATTCTAGGGGCACCACAAAGTAACTCTACCCACCCAATAATCCAAGTTTCTTGCAACCCGATCTTTCTGTATCAGTGAGTCTTTGGACCCCTCCATTTGGGGAATCAACCCTCCCTTTTCTCCTGTGACACCAAACTCTATTGATTCACATTCTGTCAATCTACTTGTTCCTTCTAAGTTAATTTTGCTGCCTACTATATATGCTTCCATTCACCCCTTAAATACTAGTATCTACCTGAGTTTGTCTTTACATACCTCAAACTTCAGTAATCTCCCCTCATTCTCCAAATTTTCTGTGAAATCCCACCTATTTGCTTGTTCTCAACTACCATCATTAATTGCTAAAGACTTCTGAAACATTATATCCAGTACTACTCTGTCCCTCAAACTTTAGGCTCATCTAAATAATAACCTACTAGAAACTTTCACCTGGATATTACATGGGAGCCTTAATTCTTCACAAGTTCTTAACTCATCATTACTACAGTTATGGTTTGGATCTGGGCTGTGCCCCAAATCCTCATGTGTTGGCAATGCAGCAAGTTTCAGAGGTGGGGAATGGCTGTAGGTGGAAGGTCAACCACAGGCATAGTCTTGAGGTCTATATCTATCCCTAACCATGTCCTGCCTCTCCTCTCTATGACTGCCATGAGGTGAGCAACTTTTATTCTTTCCCTCACCATGTTCCTCCTCTAGGGATTTACTGTAGGCAAAAAAAAAATGGACTGAATCTCTGAAACCATGAGTTGGAATAAATCTTTCTTCCTCTCAGTTGTTCTGGTCAGGTATTTGGTCACAGCAATGAAAAGCTGACTAAAACAAAAATTGGTACTAGCAGTGAAGTTGTTACTGTGGCATACAGCCTATTATGTGGTTCATTGAAGATGAAGGCTGGAAAAATCATAGAATGTTTTAAGAACATAATAGGCATTATAGTTAGGAATTAAATGCCCACAAGACCTCATATACTGGAAGCAGCCATGTTTAGATCTGGGTTAGGACTGGAGGTAGATCACTGGGGGTGTGGCTAGGCATAATGTGTGTCCCAGGCCCCACATGGTTGCAGCACCTCTGACCCTTTCTGTTCCTTTTGCTCTGTGCTGCCTGCCATGAAGCCATAAGACATTGGTGAGCAAATAAAACATTTATTTGTCTATGTTTTGCATGTCAGATGTATGGCTTACAACTATGAGAATGGTAACAGAAACAGAAATTGGTACCAGAGATATGGATGTTACTGCTGTTTCAAAGCCTGACCATGTAAACTGTAAATCTTTAGAACTGGTGTATGAGAAGTTGGAAGGAGCCTAATGCCAATAGAGGGTGAATGATAAAAATTGTGTTCAGGAGATTTAAGAGGGCAAAGACGACTTTATAAGGAAACAGAGTAGAGGACACATTTCTTATATTCTGGTAAAGAACTTATCTGCATTTTGCCCATGTCCTGAAACTTTGTGTGAAATGGAATTTAAATATAATAGAATGATTGATATGATAGGGAAAATCTCAAGAGAGGGTTTTGCTGGGTAAAAGAATCATGACTGCAGGTTATTTTCTTTCAGAGTTTGGAATATGTTAGTCCAGCCCCTCCTGGCTTTCATGACATGATTTGGGAGGTCAGGAGTGATTCTAATTGGTTTGACTCTAAATGTCACTTGGCCTTTTACTTTTGTTGCCTTTAGAATTCTCTCCTTGGCCTCTACATTAGTCAATTTGATTATTATGTGGTGTGATGAACCTCTTCTTTGGTCTTCTCACGAGGGAGTTCTATATGTTTCCTGTACCTGTGTGTCAACTTCTCTTTCTATGTTTGGAAAATTCTCTGATATTACTTCTTTGAAAGGTTGTTTATTCCATAAGTTTCAACTTCTAATCCCTCTTCTATGCATATTATTCTTAGGTTAGCTTTTTTAAAATTTTTATTTTTATTAATTGGTACATTGTAATCATACATCTTTGTTAGATACAACTAATAAAGGCATATATGCACACATTTCTCATTTAACCCCTTCCCCAATTCCCACCCTACTCCCTCATCCTACCTCCTTCTCAAGTTCAGTTTAGCGATTAACTTTGATATATTTGTGAAAGTACGTCATGTACATTAGAGTGCCCCTTCCACCCACCACACTGTCCATAATCTTCAGGTAAGTCAACTTCTTTGCTTATCTAAGGTTTCTCCTTTTCCATCTGGAGTCCCTCTTATGCCCTATCTTCTCCCTAGCATCTGCATATTAGGGAGAACATAAGCTTTTTTACTCTCTGTGATTGACTAATCTCACTTAACATAATGTTTTCCAGTTGTATCCATTTCCCTGCAAATAACATGTTTTTGTTTTTCTTTACTGCTGAGTAAAATTCCATTCTGTACATATCCCATAGTTTTGTAATCCATTCATCTGTCAATGGACAACTTGGCTGTTTCCATAGTTCGGCAATTGTGAATTGTGCAGCTATAAACATAGATACACATGTGTCAGTCTGGTAGTTTGGTTTCCATTCTTTTGGGTAGATACCCAGAAGGGGTATTGTTGGATCATATGGTAGATTCATTCCCATTTGTCTGAGGATCCTCCATACTGTATTCCAAAGTGGTTGCACTAATTTGCAATCCCACTAGCAATGTACTAGGGTTCCCACTTCTCCACACACTCACCAGCATTTTTTGTTGTTTGTGTTTTTTATGATTGCCATTCTGATTGGAGTTAGGTGATATCTCAAGGTAGTTTCGATTTGCATCTCTCTGATTGCTAATGATGTGGAACATTTCCTCATACATTTATTGGCCATTTGTATTTCTCCTTTTGTGAAGTGTCTATTTAGATCTTTTGCCCACTTTTTTATTGGGTTATTTGTTTTCTTAGCTGTGATTTTCTTGAGTTCTCTGTATATCCTAGATATTAGTTCTCTATCAGAAGAGTAGCTGGCAAAATTTTTCTCCCACTCTTCAGGCTCTCTGTTGAGGTTCTTGATAGTTTCCTTTGCTGCACAGAAGCTCTTCAGTTTAATGCAATCCCATGTATTGATCTTCCTTTGAGTTGCTTGTGCTTTTGAGGTCTTGTTGAGAAAGCTTTTACCTGTGCCTATGTGTTGTAGTGTTGGTCCTATGCCCTCTTCAAGTAGCTGAAAGGTTTCTGGCCTGACTTACAGGTCTTTGATTCACCTTGAGTTGACTCTTCTGCAGGGTGAGAGAGTGGGGTTTATTTCCATTTTCCTGCATATGGTTAACCAGTTTTGCCAACACCATTTGTTAAAGAGGTTATCTTTTTTCTAGTGTATGTTTTTGGTGCCTTTGTCAAAAATCAATTGACTGTAAGCACATGGGTCTGTTTCTGAATCTTCTATTCTGATCCATTGGTCTATGTATCTGTTTTTGTGCCAATACCATGCTGTTTTTATTACTGTGGCTTTGTAGTAGTTTGAAGTCATGTATTGTGATACCTCCTGCATGGTTCTTATTGCTAAGAATGTCTTCTCTATCCTGGGCTTTTTGTTGTTCCAAATGAATTTAAGGACTGATTTTTCTATGTCTGTGAGGAGTGACCTTGGAAATTTCATGGGTATTGCATTGAATCTGTAGATCACTTTGGGGAGGATGACCATTTTGATGATATTTATTCTACCTATCCAAGAGCATGGAAGATCTTTCCATCTTCTAAGGTATTCACCAACTTCTTTTTTCAACTTTTGATAGTTTTCCTTATAAAGGTCCTTTACCTCTTTGGTTTGGTTTATCCCTAAGTATTTTATTTTTGGGGGTGCTATTGTGAGTGGAATTGTTTCACGGATTTCTTTTTCAGTGGATTTATGGATGGCATATAGGAAAGCTTCTGATTTTTTTAAGATTAGTTTTGTATCCAGACACTTTGCTGAATTTGTTGATCAGTTCTATAAATTTTTTGGTTGAGTTTGTTGGATCTTCTAAGTATGGTATCATGTCATCTGCAAAAAATGGCTCAGATCTAATCGATGTCCAATTCATACTGTCAGATTTTTTTTCTAGATTATGTACAATGGATTCATTTTTTGAATGGTCATCTTCTAAGTGTGATATTCTGTTTTCCATGTGGTCTAATCTACCCTTTATAGTTTGTATAGATGCCTTCATTTCAATTATTATATCTTTCACATCCTTCATTTCTTTCAAGGCTTCTCTTTGATTCCTGTTCAGGGTGTCAGAGTCTTTGCTTATTTGTTCCTTTATTTCTTTCCAGCTCCCTCTGCTTTCTTTCTGGAAGTTTTGTATCATTTCTAGTATTAAAGATCTGAATTGTTCTTTTGGTAATCTCTGCCATTCAGTGTTGTTGAGTTCTATTATTGTGGGGTTGTGGTGGCTCATTGTTTCTTTGTTATTTTTCATTCCCATGGTTTCCTTGTTCTTAATTTTATATCTTTGTTGCTCTTGCAAACTTTCTGATCCAATCTCTGCAGTGGGGGTTTAGAGGTGTCTGCTGGTATATACAGGGACAGGTTGTGTTCAGTGGTAAAGGTTGGGTGAGAAGTCACAATGATGAATGCAAGAATAGGGTAAAGTAGAGGGTATGGTCCAGTGGAATAAGAGGTATGTGTCATTTTTTTTTTTTTTGCGGTACTGGGGATTGAACTCAGGGGCATTCTACCTCCGAGCTATACCCCCAGCCCTATTTTTTATTGTTTATTTTGAAACCGAGTCTCACTAAGTTGCAGAGGGCCTCACTAGGAAGCTGAGGCTGGCCACGAACCCGGATCCTCCGGTCTCAGCCTCCCAAATGCTGGGATTACAAGCGTGCACCACCACGCCCGGCTTTGTCATGGTTATTAATGTCAACCCTTAGCCCTCTTTTCTCCTCTCCTCTCTTCTCCTCTTTTTTTTTCTTTCTGCCTTCCATGAGCTGAGCAGGTTTCCATGCCCTGCCACCATGATATTTTTGCCTTGGGGCCAGCCAACCATGAACTAAACTTGTTTAACCACTAGCCAAAATAAATAAATAAATCTTTCTCTTTTTAAATTGTTCTTGTCAGGTGTTTTATTCACAGTGATGAAGAGATGACTAACAATTATTTTGGACAAATTTATTGTCAAGCTTCTTAGCATTTCTGAGATTACACTTCCTCCAACATTTGTTTCAACAATGACACAAGAACAAACAGTAGGGCTGAGGATGTAGTTCAGTGGTAGAGTGCTAGAGACCATAAGTTGTTTTTATGCTAGAGACCATACGTTGTTTTTGTGCTAGAGACCTTAAGTTGTTTTTCTCCATGTCAAGTGTTCTGGCAATTCTTACTTTTCTTGTAAACAAGTTCTGGGTATAAAACCCTGTGATGGAGCTTGAATAAATGGCACTTGCTTTTCTCTGAGTGACCCAACTCTTGTCTTCTTCTTTAGCTCCCAGGCCCCCGCCAGACAGACACTTAGCCATGCGGGACGCGGCAAGTGGAGGTCCCACCAAGATCTACACAGAGGGGATTTCCTGAGGAGGCACTCACCGGAGGAAGGGAGCGAGTTGGATGACCGGTTAGTGCACTATCGGTAAGTACTGTGGGGACCTCATCCTCAAAAGGGAAGTTAACCCAGAATTAAGTACTATGGGGACTTCATCTTCAAAAGAGGGTGACTGTTCTTTTAAAGCACCAAGTCAGTGGGCTTAGAGCTGCTGCTACTATATGAAACTTTGTAACCTTGGTGGAAGAATATAGCCCTTGGTTCCCATATGGAGGGTTTCTTACTCCAAGAGACTGGAATCAAGTGAAGGAAGATTTACAGGCTGTCTTGAGAAAGCAAGGCTCCTCTAATTTTCCAATTTGGGAATTTTCCATATGGAGATTGCCTAAAAGGCACTGATCAAAGGACTAGAAAAGAATTAAAAAGAAACTTAAAGCAACTCTGCAGGAGGTATAGGAAGAGTTATCCCAAGAGTCAGAATCGGGTAAGAAGGAGGATAATCTTCCCTCCCCCCATATGGAAGAAAGGGAATTAGGGAAGAGGGTGTATAGTTCAGAAGATAGTGAAAGAAGAATTAGAACAGGAGGAACAAACAATAGAAACCTTGAAAAAAGAAGCTACAATATTGGCTCAGTATTTAAAATTAAATGATGATTTAAAGGATCAAATAACAAAGATCAGGCTACATTATTGGCTAGTGCAGATGATAAATTTAATAAATTACAGTTGCAAGTACAGTCAATTGAAGATACCCTTGAAAAGTTAAAAATAGAACAATTTTGTTTCTGTGCCTCCATGATTGGCAGTTTCTACTTAACACATTGCTTATAAATAGTTATCTATGAAAATTCAATGCCTGGCAAGTTAAAGCTATAAAACATATGTTTGTATCCATACAGACATATCCACGTGGTACCAAAATTAGTTTAAGAATGTTCATTAACTTTAAAATGGATCCAAATACCTTTTAGTTCATGTGATTTAAATCTTTAACAAAGAAGTTTTTTTGTTTGTTTTTTAAATAAGAGATATTATTAAAGGTTAACAGATATTTTTTCAGGTTAAATAATTAAGAGTACATTTATGTTCCTATTTGATAAGGTTGCAATGCTTATTGTTTATTTTAGGATACTTTATTAAAATAGTAAGTTTAAGTGCTGACTGACTATTAATGGGTAAACTAAGTAAAAATAATTAAGTTTTTATAAATGGCTTATCTTTACAAGTAAGTTAAATGCTAAACATCAATTACAATACATAAAGTATTCTTGGTTTAACTCAACAAAACAAGGTATATTTAAGTCTTATAACTTTTTTATATGTAAAAAAAATTTAGTGTTACAGTCTTTTGGATATTAATTAAATATGAGTCACTAAGGGTCAAAGTTCTAATATATGATACTTTACATATGCAAAGCTAAAAAATTCTTAAGCTATGTTTTAACAAACAAATATTAAAAAGATCAAGTGTTTTTATCCTAATGTTAAATGACAGGCTGGTATTCAACTTGTTCAAATTCCAACCAGCATTTTTGGTCCTTTGCCACCAAAAACTTTTGGTCTTCTGGTAGGAAGATCTAATTTAACTTCTAAGGGAATACAAGTACATTTAGAAATAATTGATAGTGATTACATGGGAAAAATACAAATCATGATGTCAAGTATCGTAGATTATCAGATTAAAAAAAAAGTATTGCTTAAATTTTGCTTTTACCTTATATTCCTATAAGATGATCTTCTAATACGAAAAAAGGTGGTTTTAGTAGTATTAATATTAATAATGTTTTCTGGACAATTAATGTTTCAAATATGCAACCAAATTTAAAGGTTAAAATAAATAAAAAACTATTATAGGATTAATTGATACTGGTTCTGATATTACTATCATTATAAAAAAAATTGGCCTCTTATGTAAAATACAGTTACTATATCTTATAATATTAGAGGTGTTAGTTCAGTCTCAGCTAATACTGTAAAACAAAGTTTACAAGATAAATTCTGACAGTGTTTATGTGGTTACTTGTTTTCCATCCTTGGAGACAACAGCCTGTATTCCTGCTGCTTCTACCATTCATAAATTACTTCTATTGGTACAACACATGGTATGGCAGCAATGTTGTCCCTTGTGGGGAGGGCATATTCGAAGACATTCAGGGCTTCCTGGCCCTCTCACGGAAGGTAATGCTAAAACAGATCAGGCTATAAAAGTGGCTGGCCCAATACTTTCTCATAAAACTGGGTTTGCAGCTGCTTAAAAATTACATGATAAGTTTCATGTTAATTCTAATACTCTTCGGCACCTTTGTAATATTTCTAAAAATCAAGCCCATACAATTGTTGTTTCATGTCATATGGGGTATCCAAAACCCATTAAAACTGATAATGGACCTGCCTATACTAATAAAAGTTTTCAAAAGTTTTGTGCTCTATTTTAAATCATTCATACCACAGGTATTCCCTTCAGCCCTCAAGGACAAGCTATAGTAAAACGTGCTCATCAGACCTTGAAACACTATTCGGAAAAAATAAAAAGGGGGAATTGGGACCCCTAACTTCTAAATCTCCCCGTAATCTTCTTTCCTTGACACTTTTTACTTTAAATTTTTTGCTTCTAAATGAGCACGGCCACTCTGCAGCAGAGAGGCATTGGCAGACTGCTCAGTCACCTCAAGGTCTAGTAATGTGGAAAAATTTGGAAACAGAAAAGTGGGAAGGACCTGATCCAGTAATTACCTAGGTTCAGGGTTCTGTTTATGTTTTTCCTATAAATAATGGGACATCTCGATGGGTTCTTGCTCATGCAGTGCGGCCTGTGGATTCAAAGCAGTGTGGAGACCAGTTGGAATCTGATTCTCCTCAACTTCCATAGCACAGGAGGCCTAAACACTCTGAAGATCACCCTTCTGATACAGCTGATCCAGAGAATGACAGCTGAAGTATACTGGGCCTACGTTCCTCACCCACCCTGCTATGTGGGAAGAAAAACAGATTATGGTGACTCTAAATAATTTTCATCTTCTTGGACTTCCAGCTATAGAATTTCCCAAATTCCAGAAGCTGTTTCTATCAACTACATTGGGATAGGTCTGGGTACACCTATTTGTTTCTCAGCAAATGCAATTTTACAGGAATGTTTAACTCTGACACCCCAGGTTCTTTATAAGTCTGGACCTGCTAATTGTCAAATACAAAGTTTAGTTATGTGGGGACTGAAAGGAAAGGAAGTAAAAAATTTGACATCTTCCCCAGTCATGGTTACCCTGTGAAGAGGATTTAGTATGTTATAATAATAGTGTCCACTGGAGACAATGTATTTCCTCCTCACCTTTGAGAAATAACATTTAAGGAACTGATAAATACATCTTAGATTGGTCTGTGGGTCAAGCTTATGGCCAATATATTAAGTCATGGGATGTCCCACAAAAAGATTTTCACACTATAAATAAGGCCCTAGCAGAGATAAAACTAGGTTTTACAGCTGATATGTGGTGGTCATCATCACATAGACCCCAGACTCACATCTGAAAAATAGCTGCTGGTATGAAAAAAAATGGCCTCCTACCATAGCGGTTATACATGTACATTTGAAAAAACAACTGCTTGTGTCAATTTGCCTTATGTGTTGCTCATAGGAAAGATACAATTTAATTTTCATGATGAAAATGTTTAATTTTTCCTGTCTTAATTGCTTGCTTACTCCCTGTGTTACTAAGGTTCCCACCGGCACACAGGTGATGATAGTAAAACAGCCCCCCCTTTGTGTTAATGCCTGTTAGTTTGTCTGAACATTGGTATAGTGATAAAGGATTACAGATTTTGCAAAGAATTAATCAGGTCTTAAGCCACCCTCATAGATTTGTTGGCCCATTTGTTGCTGGGATTGCCTCTTTAATTGCTCTTTTAGCTACTGCCACCACTGTTACTGTTGGCCTCTCTCAAGAGATACAAATTGCACCTATGTTAATCAAATGTCAAAAAATGTTACTCAAGTATTAGGTACTCAAGAGCAATTAGACATTAAATTGGAACATTGCCTTGATGCTTTGTATGATCCTGTAGAGTATTTAGGTAATAAAATTAAAGGTATAAAAAGAAATATTCAAGAGTTAAGAGTCCAAACTGGACTGCATTGCCACACCACATTCAATTGGATTTGTGTTCTTCTAAAGTGTATAATCAGAGTATCCATAATTGGGACAAGGTAAAGACTCATTTGCAGGGAATTTGGCATCATGAAAATGTTTCCTTGGACTTGTTAAAACTACATCAAGAAATCCTAGATCTGCGTAATGCTGAGCCTATATCCATTGATGTGGGTGAAACTGCTAAGACATTTGTTGATCAAATTCGTTCTATGGTTCCTACCTGGCCGTCCTTTAATTGGTCTGGAACAGCTATCCTCCTAGTAATATGTGGATTTGGTGCACCCATTTTCCTTAAAATATGTGTCCAGTTAAAACGACATGGTCATAATCAACGTATGACCAAGAGAGCTCTGGCAGTACTCTGTTTAAGGGTTCTCAATGACGGGCAACTAGGAAGGGTATCAGTAACCACCTAAGACAGGAGCTTAACCAAGCAGTCAAGTATTCAGAGATGGGTAAGGTACTGGGCCTTCTTTGACCTAAGACAGAGACTCCAATAAAAAATAAAAAGGGAGGATATGCTAGAGACCATAAGTTGTTTTTATGCTACAGACCATAAGTTGTTTTTCTCCATGTTAAGTGTTCTGGCAATTGTTACTTTTCTTGTAAACAAGTTCTAGGTATAAAACCCTGTGATGGAGCTTGAATAAATGAAACTTGCTTTTCTCTGAGTGACCCAGTCTCTTGTCTCTTTCTTCAGCTCCCAGGCCCTCGCCAAACAGACACTTAGCCATGCCGGACGTGGCAGTAGAGCACCTGCCTAGCAAGTGCAAGGCCCCACGTTCGATCGCCAGCACCATATGCAAAATAAGTCCTAAGCTTCATTTACTGAGTGACTCTAGAATTTAAACACACACACACACACACACACACACACACACACACACACACACACACGAACATGCAGTAGTTTCCCCTTATGTATATGGGGTACCTTTCAAGACTTCAGTGGCTTCCTGAAACCATGAAACCACCTGGAGTACTGAACCTTATATATACTATGTTTCTTTCTGTATATACATACACAAATGTAATGCCTTTGCATTTTAACTAAGAAATTGTCACATTTGGAGTTTGAGGGGCAACAGTAAAAGTAGCACTATTTTTTTTCATCTTCATAATTTCACAGATAGAACATTCATTCTTACCATGAATCATAACCACCGAAACATACAAATTTTTCTTTCCTTATTAAATCAACAGCTTTTATTTCTTACTTAAATGGAGTATTTTATAGTTTCTGTTTGTTATATTTCAGTTTTCATCATCCTTGCTCTTTTACTATGAAGTAAAACAAGGGTTGCTTATTGCAACAAGTGACCAGATTAGACAAGATGGCTACTAAGTAGTACAGGCAGATTTATCCCAGTACTGAAGAAGGAGGCCACAAAAGGCCAATGAAAAAAATCCATGAAAATCATCCAACCACTTCCAGTTTTTCTCATTACAAGTTGAACTATGTCTCCCAATAACAATCTGACTTTCAGTGTAATATATAAGTATAGAGGAAACTCCCTGATCATTGTCTGAAGTGCCCTAGTCTGCTTGACAATTATGCTTATCTTTGTAAAGAAGCCAGCACTCAGACTTTATACATTGATCCCTTTTGAATTAATCTGGTTTAAGCTGGTCCCTGAAGTAATGTTTGAGTACCTGACTAATTTGAGTATCTGAACTACAGAGCTGAGGAGCATATATTGTCATGGGGCATCCACGTCAAAATATACACTCTAGGGAACAACTCTGTGTCCTGATTTACAAAGCCACAGGCTCACCTATTTTACCTAAACTGGTTAAAATACAATGATCATTACAATTGCAGAGACAATCAGATATATGGTGCCATTTGTAACATTTGTCATTGTATAAAAGCCCTAAAATAGTTGAATTTATATATAGTAGCATTTTTTTGTAATGGGGATTAAACTCAGGGGCATTCTACCTCCAAGCTACATCCCTAGACACTTTTTAATTTTTTTGGTCTGAAACAGCATCTCACTAGGTTGCTGAGAGTCACACTGCATTGCTGATGCTGTCCTTAAAGTCTCAGCCTCCCAAATATTGGGATTACAAGCATATGCCACCACACTCGGCTGCACATGTATTTTTAAAAGTTGTGTTACAGGCAGGGCGTGGTGGTGCATGCTTGTAATCCCAGCACTCGGGAGGCTGAGATGGGAGGATCCGGGTTCGCGGCCAGCCTCAGCTACCTAGTGAGGCACTCCACAACTTAGTGAGACCTGGTTTCAAAATAAAAAATAAAAAATAGGGCTGGAGTTATAGCTTGGAGGTAAAATGCACCTGAGTTCAATCCCCAGTACCGCAAAAAATAAAAAAATAATAAAAGTTGTGTTACAAGCTTATAGTCCTGCCAACATGCCTCTAAAGCAACACTACATCATGGTATTCTACTTCAAGAGTTGACCTTGTATGTCCAGTGAATATTATACTTAATTTTAGATGCCTATAACAGAATATTATTACTTTGAAGCTATCTATTTTGGTCATCATTGGTCTTATTTGTAGTGGCAAGGTTAATATATTTCCCAGAAGAATTATTTTCTATTTTACCCTTCCTATTGCTCTGCTTTGTTTTTCTCAATATTCCTCATCAGAGATCTAGAAATGTTGTACTATCCTTCTCAGATTATGTTTTAATTTGACAAGAAAATTAGGATGCAGTATATGTTTCCTGTTAATGACTCTATAGTTGTTTTCCAGTAGGGCAACTAATAAGTGATAGTAACCCTTGGCAACAACATAGACCATGTTGTAAATGGTCTTATGGAAGCCAGGTGTGGTGGCACATGCTTGTAATCTCAGTACTTGGGAGGCTGAAACAGGAGTGTCACAGGTTCACTGCCAACCTCAGCAACTTGTGAGGCCCTCTGCAACTTAGTGAGACTCTGTTTCAAAATAAGGAATAAAATAGGGCTGAGGATATAGCTCAGATGAATAATGCCCCTGGGTTCAATCCCCAGTAACAAACAAACAAACAAACATAAATAAATAAATAAATAAATAAATAAATAAATAAATAAATAAATTGTCCTATGGGTGAATATTATGATAAAATGCATAAAAGTTTCTTTTATATTCTATCAATTGTATAAGTTATTAATGCCCTCACAGATCATCCTTCTTTAATAAATATTATGGATATGCAACTTACAAAATTATCTCAGAAATTTAAGAGCTTGTTCAACTTGTATCATGTCTTAGAAGTTAGAAATTCCAGTGCTCTTCCACCTTATCTGTGCAAAAAAAGGAAGAGAACATCTTGCCATTTATCTGATTACCATTTTAGGTTCCCATTCAATTCTCAATTTCCTGAATTCTGGATTCTATATACATCACTGTACCATAACTGATCTTCCCAATTATAAGATACAAAGGAGATTTTTCAACACTTACTATACCGTTCTGTCTACTGTACTTGGTACTGATAATCCTCCTTCTTTCCTAAATTATCCTCTCTTGATCTCCAGGACATCAAGCTCCTCTAGTTAGTTTAGTGTATCTCTAACCATTCTTTTTCTATTTTATTGTGAGCTCATGTTTTTGCATTTTCTCACTATATATTGATACTCTCTGAAATCTGAGTTGTTCCACGTATATTTTAAATTGATATGTTTCCTTAGGAGATAAAATGTATGTGAAAGTCCTCAAATATTATCTATAACCTAATAACCGATACATCTATATCCCTAACCTATATCTCTCATTCAGGCTTACAATTTCTACTAAACTAAATATTGAACGTCCCCTTCAATGTTTCACATAAACCTTAATTCCACAAAATTTACTCATGTCTAAAACCATGTCACTTCCTCTCTCTGTACTTAGTTGCAATCTATTGCCATTATCTACTCAATCACCAACACCAGAGATTTTCAGCTTAACTAGACTCCTCTCTCTCTCTCTCTCTCTCTTTTCGCTTCTATTCAGTCACCAAATCTCCCTTAATATCCCTTCAGTCTTTCATCACTTTAATATTCATACTACTACTTTCCTAAGCAACCATCATCATTTGCTCAGACCAGTGCAATAGCTTCATGATTGTTCTCCCAAATTCTTAATGTTCCCCTTCAAATTTATTTTCCAGAAACCTTTCAGACCAACCTATTTTAATTATTTTATATAAGTTCTATATTTAGGAATCATTCACTGTCTATATTTTCTATACAATAACCCTCACACTTTTTACTGATATTGAAGCTTCTCGTGATTTTCCCTGTTGACCTTGCCAATCTCATTTTCATCCATTCCCCTGTCAAATGTTGCATTCAAGCAATGTTGAGCTCTTTTTGTACCCTCACACCTGCCTTATTGTTTCTCATGAACTTGGTTCCTATCATTTTGTCTGCCTGATTCCAAACATTTTTCACTTCTAATCATATATATATATATATATATATATATGTATATATATATATATATATATTTTTTTTTTTTTTTTTTTTTTTTTTTTGCGGTACTGGGGATTGAACTCAGGGGCGTTCTACCTCCGAGCTATATCCTCAGCCCTATTTTTTATGCTTTATTTTGAAACAGGGTCTCACTAAGTTGTGGAGTGTCTCACTAGGTAGCTGAAGCTGGCCGCGAACCCGGATCTTCCGATCTCAGCCTCCCGAATGCTGGGATTACAAGTGTGCGCCACCACGCCCGGCACTTCTAATCATATTTTAATATTCAGTATGGATGATACTTCCTCCAGAGGCCATTTCTGACATTCCCACATCAGGCATTTTCCTACTATTCTATAATCTACTCTATCTCTTTGTATCTCAAGCATATAGCACAGCATTTTTTATACAATGCACGTCTACCAAATGCAAGAATCTCGCAGTGTAAACACTAGCTATAAAAGATGAAAATTTAATAAACAGCTCTAAACTCACCTTATCCTTTCTGCTATAATATCTAACATTCAGTTTCTATCTTCTCATATTAAAGAAACCTACTATTTATAGATCTGCTCCTGAATATTTTGTTCTTCATATATTCTGGTTACTTCTTACTTAAATTTAGATTTTCTCCAGCTCAAAAGCATCTTCTAGATATGTGGTCAAATTCCTAATTTTGTTTACATGATATAATTTTTGTGTCTGGTACTGAGGATTAAATTCAGGGGCATTCTACACTGCACTGAGCTACAACCTCAGCCCTATATTATTTTTTATTTTGAAACAGGATCTCATTAAGCTTCCTCTCCTGACCTTGAAACTTTGATCCTCCTATCTTAGTCTACTATGTACTGAGAATACAGGCATGTGCTACTGCATCCGGAATAATGGTGTATTTTTATGCTAATATATGCCATGATTATGCTCATTATTTTACTGACATTTTTGCCCATAGCAGTATGCTAAGTTGATACCATTAGGATAGTCATAGATGAAAAAAAAATGGTTTCTATTTTGAACTAAAAAAGCAAAGTCCCTGT